>APFE030544022.1:14275-46579 GCA_000404065.3 Pinus taeda
GTCCTGTTTTTTTTTTTTTTTTTTTTTGAAAACAACTAGGGCGCCTCATGGAGGTTTTCACCCTAATTTCCTGCCCTAGGCGCCTCTAAGGGAGGTTTTCACCCAGGGATCTTATTCTCTTTTTATTTTTCTCTTTTCTTCTTTTTTTTCCAACCCATTGACTGCCTCATGGAGGTTTTCAATCAATGAGCCAATCTAAGGTGCCTCCGAAGAGGTTTTCACCTAAGATTTTTCCTCTTATTTCCATTTTTCCATTTTTTTTCTTTTTTCATTTTCATTTTTTTTTTTTTTTAACCCTACCCTACTTGAAAAACAAAATGATTCTCAAGTATAAGAATACTTCCAATGGAGCCATGTGCACATCGAGATTAGAGACAAACTGATGTGGAGGCTTGAAATGCATGCTTTGATAGCTATCTAGACTTTAGAGACCAAATGATTTGACTTTGAAGGGATCAAGCATAACTGAGGAAGAGAGTACTGCTGCAACTTAGTGACCGTTTGGAACCATATCTCAATGTAGCTTTAATATCCTTGGTCCTTTTGCTGATCTGGATCATTCTTCATGTCACCTTCTACCATGACCTTCTCATATTCCTCTTTTTGCTGATCTTTCTCTTGAGTACATGGAGGATTTGATGGTAACCATGAGGGAACTCTCTTGATCTTTGATTCTGATGTCTTCTCTTCATCAAGTGCAGCCCATGGTTCTTTGCTATCCTCTTTTGAATCTTCTTTTACTGGATGTGGTCCTTCAATGCTTTCAAGATAATACTTTTTTTTGCAATACTCTTCCTAAGCTATGGTGAAGATCATTGAGCTCAAGAGGATTCATTTGGACATGTTGTGCCTCAGCTTTGCAATTGGGTTGATCTATTCCAATGTGTGGGTTTGGAAATGGCGGTACGGGTAGTTGAGTGGAGGTGTATATTTGAGATGGATGTGGATGGGTTTGTGGATGGGCAGGTGGTGGAGGCAAAGGAGTGGGTGGAGTATTGTACTGGGGCCTCCACCCCTGATGAGGTGCATTCCATTGAGGCTGTGGCTGAGCATAAGAGTGAGATGAATGAACAGCTGGTTGGGCATAATATGGATCTGTGAAGGAACAAGGAGGAGGTGTGAACCAGGAAGGATGAGCAAAGGGACCCCAAGAAGGCATGAAAGTGGCTTGACAGGGGTCGTAATAAGTCTCAGATGTCCCTTGCAGTTCCTGCTGGTAAGGTATGGGTCCATATGGCCTCCTTTGGTTCATATAATAGAGTGATTCAGTGGCTCCATTGGCTCTCTGATATGCAGCTTTAAGTCCATGCAAGGAAGGGCACTGACTCGTAGGATGGTATTCTTCACAGATGAAACAAACTTCTAGGGAGTGCAATGGACATTCATTCCTAGGATGCTTTCTAGTGCACCTGGGACAAAATATGGCCAAAGCCCTCTTGGCTTCCTCTTGCTTCCTTCGGGTCTGTAAGGTATCCAGTTGCATGGAAAGAAACTGCCTCACCTTGCTCTTGAAATCTTCCATCTGATTTGCAAATTCATGTTTGGATAAGGTATTGCTCCCAACATTTCTGCTTGTAGCCATTTGCTCTAGAGGAATGTTTTCTTCTTCTTCTCCCCTAGAGGTTCTTCAAATATGTCTTGCTGGCCACCTAGGGGTTCTTTAATCATAGCCATTGAAGAAGAGAGAAGGTTGGTTGTGTGAAGCAGTGGGGGTGTTGTGTAATCATTTTTTTTGAATTATCTCAACTCCTACAAGGCATGAAAGAAAATCTTTTTGGTTGATTTTTGTTTTTTTTTTTTCTACTTGTACTTGCAAAACTGAAATAGATTGAACTGCAACTACCTATCTTGCTCAAATGAAAATGTGGAATTGAAATGAAAGCAGGAAATGACTATTCTATTTTGCTCAAATGAAATTGCAGGAATGAAATGCTAGTCTACGCATGCAGAATTGAAATTCTAATCTATGAAAGCAGGAAATGTCTAATCTACTTTTGTGGAAATGAAATTGCAGAATGGAAATGAAATAAGCTACTTAGCAGAAGGTTGTAGTAGAAAATAGAAGAAAAACAACAATCATCAATACTCTGACGCTTCCCCGGCAACGACGCCAAAAAGAGTGGTGGCCCCCGGTATTGCAGCAATAATGCTACAACTCCTGGGACTCCCTTCTTTAATTTTATCAACCCGGTGGTTCGTAACAAACTTGGAAGCGACGTGCTGTATGCACAAGTACTAGCTCTTGCCACAGCTGTCACTTGGTCAGCTGGCACAATTCCGCTAGGAGCTTAAGCCAACTTCTATGAGCTCTTAGAATAAGCTTTTTAACTGATGGATGAAAGCTAACTCAAAGGAGGCTAATCTACTTGCAGAAAGAAGCGAAAAGTGGAAAGGAAATGCAAAGCCCTAGAAAACCATAATTTTACCAGCTAGCCCTACTCATGCAAGAAAAATGATGAAAGCTACAGAAAGAAATGCCATTGACTCTTAAAAAGGTAAAATGCATGTGACTAAGCTACTTCTGAAGTGAAATCTGAAAAGAAACATTTTTTTGTATTTTTGAGTAAGTTGGAAGAATGATCATGTATGTGATTTCACTGTTTTTGACTGTGCAGAGATGGATCGGTGAAGAGGACCTAAGGGGTCCCTAGCACCCTTCCAGAGAGTTTCACAAAGTTTGACTATCAAGAAACCACTTTCGTGAGCTTCTACAGGAAGTCTGCAGGGGTTCTAAAGGATGTTTTGTAATTTCTACAGGATGTTCCGAAAATGGGTTTTAGAGGGTTGATGGGTGAAGAAAGGTGGAGAAGCGGGTATGGAGGTTGGATAAGGGTGTGAGAAGGTCCAGGTTTTGGTGGATGGAGCTGAGGAGTGATAAGGAAGGTTGGATTTGTTCAAGGAGAGATAAGGCAATGCTACACAATAATATGGAAAGTAGGTCAATGTGAGGGAATGCAGCAAAGGTAAGGCAAGGATCTGAAATGGAGGATGAAGCAGGTAGGTTGGATGGAGTATGGGCAGATGGAGAAGTATGGTAGGCGCTATGCAAGTTACTTTTCAAACGACACAAACAAGGACTTGGAAAATCAAAGACCTATCTACGTTAGCCTATTCTAACCTAGATAACAGCAAAGAAATGGAACAGAAGTTTATTTGCAATGAAATCAGATGAAATAACTATGCAACTAAGAAATCATAAACCTAAGCATGCCATCAAAACTGAGATCAAGTTCGACAACTAAGAATCCAACACTAATACTTGCATGGTGAAGCAAAGAACAGTGTTTTTGGTGGCAGCAAGGTCACCTTTGTCCCAGCTCACGATCCCACTGAGGGAGATGTGAGATCAGAGGTGCTTGATGGCCTTTTTCTGAAGATCTTCTTTGTTATTAACCTATCAAGTCAATTTGAACATGAAAATCCCTTTTAATCATCAAAAGCAACCTAAATAACAAAACAAGATTTAAATCTAAATAACAGATTTTATTCTAAGAATGCAGCAAGGACACATAAAAGTAAACAAAGGAGGTACTAGGCACTTGAGATGGGCCCAACCCCAAGAGATACAACCTCCTAAGAGAGATTAGAGCTAGTGAAAATCTAGATTCATCTTTATTGATCAAAAGAATAGTTACATTCCAAAAACTGTCCACAAGGAAAACTTGAAAATGTGTTGAAATGGAGAGCTAAACTATTGCCTAAAAAATAACTAAAAACCGAACCACAAACTAGCTAACTTCTACCTATAAAGTGACTAACTACCTGATAACCAAAATGAGGCCCTAAGCCCTCTTATTTATACAAATTGAGGACCCAAACAATCCTCCTAAACTTTAGGGACTTGGCTGCCCAAAACTTGCAGTTAACAACAGTCCTACTTGATTTGCTTCGCTGCCCAAAACTTGCAGTTAACAATAATCCTACTTGACTTGCTTGGCTGGCCTTGTGATAATCGATTTGGTGGCCCTTGAACTCTTAGCTGATGGTGGAGAATTGGAGGTAAGGGCCCGTAAATGAAGGGGACACCTTCCTAAAAATCCTCTCCACAAATTTGGCTGCCAAGTGCTCATTTAAACCTTTGATTTTGTCTCCAAATTGACCAATAAGACTGCATAAAGCACACATTAGACTTGTTGACATAATGACTAACCCAATTCACTCTATTAGCATAAATATAATAAAAAACATGCAATAAACTAATGAGAATGGTGGATTAAGTTGAATTAGGAGGCTAAATGAGCCCATATAATTATCCATTTTTGGGGCTCATCACAGTTGACATGAGGACAACACGTGATGAGGTCGACACGATATGTTGCAGTAGTCATGTAGCTTGAGATGGAGGGGCCAGCCTTCCATGATGGAGAGCAGGATGTGGATATTGTGACAGGGTGGTCGATGATCATGGATTGAGATGATTTCCGATGTATGACATACCGATGGGGTGTATACCTTGGTATGGTGACCTTGGTGACAGATGGTTGTCGATGTGAGACATGGTGGAGATGGTAGTTCTACATATGTTGCAGGGATGTTTGCAGTATGTGGAGGAGTTGACATCATGGATGATCTTGGTGGATGGTTACCAAGATGGTATGTTGTCGAGGATGACAACGACTTCAGGTGGAGGAGGATGTAAGGCCCTGCGGTCCTTGGCACAACCGCCTGAAGTGCGACCGTGGGTGAGCACGCTTGGAGCGTGGAACAATATGGTGGGAGGCTGACCTAAGATGTTAGCAAAGCTGATGGTGTAAATGGTGCATTTTCCATGGCGTTGGGGTATGTTGCAATGAAGTAGGGGCTTTGGGCAAGTCGGCTGGGTGCCAGACTTAGCCCCCACACATGGATATATATTGCAAAGGCATTGGAGTGTTTTGGACATCGTTCAACATTCGATCATCATACATCTTCGCTACAAAGTAGTAGTGTGTAGTTCTAAGTGCGCAAAGGCAAGGAGGAAAGGCGCACATACACATGCACCCATTCTTGGGCTAGTTGCACAAGAGGAAAGCGTCGAGGTCGGTGTTGGGTGAAGGTGCGGGTAGGAGCGCCCGGTGGTTGGGTGAGGCATGCACGGTGAACGTGTGGCACCCAATTTGTGTAAAGGCTTGGCGTGGGTGTCTTGGCGCCTCGGGTGAGCGCCTACCCATCGTGCAAGAGGGCACGAAGACTTGTTGGTGTGTCGAGATTGTGGACGGAGGTGTGTCTCGTTTGGAGGCGCTCGTGTGTGGCGACTTGGAGGGGCGCCCAAGTTGGGCAAACGGCACGACCGTGCAATGAGGTGAACGAAGGATTGGTTAGTCGTGCGACGACCGTGCAGAGGTGTCGACGAGCTGGGCAACCGAGTTTGCCGAAGTTGTGAAAAATTGGCTAAGTTTAAATTTGGGGTTTCCCAAGATTTAACTTGTGCATTGTAAAAGTGAAAGATTGTATAATATATTGATATTGGGCAGACTCATATTGTAGGGAGTTGCCCCTCCCTTTATACTGTTGTGCATTTCTCTTGTATAATGCTGTTGATAATGAATGTGTATGGGTGTTCATTGGTATAAAGCCACATTAATAATACTTGGTTTAGAATCACAAACTAAGTAGGAATAAGTGGTTAGGCATAGTCCATGAACATAAGTATTGGTGAAAAGAAAGTGTTCGGTGGTGCCGCACCTCGCCTAGCATGGTTGGAAGACTACCGTAGGCTTGGGGGCGTGACACCAAGGGTGGGGTTGGGGCCGGATGTGGGAGGGAGACTGTGTTTTGTAATTGTTTTTATTTATTTATTTATTTATATACTTTTTAATTGTTTTTTATATTGTTTTTTTTTTTATTTTTAATTGTTTTTTTAAATGATGTTTTTATTTTCTAATTTTTTTTCTTTTGTAACTTAAAAAATGGTTCTCTTATAATATATATATATATATAATATATAATAATATATATATATATATATATTATATATATATCTAATTTATATATATAATATTAATATTTATATATATAGTTTTTTTTATTATTTTTCATTTTTCATTTTTACAAGTACTTTTTTTTTTGCATTTAATGGCCTTTTTTTATACATATATTTTATGAAATTTAATTTATTTTTTTCATGAATCGTCCCCTTGCCACACCTGGCAGGTGGGGCCTTCAGGTCGCTGGGAGTTTTTTTTTTTTTAAGTTTTTGTTTTATTTATGTTGTATTTTTTTTTTTTTTTTTGGTTTTTATTTTATTTTATTCTTTTTTTTGTTTTTTTTACATGGTATGCTTAATTTTTTTTTACACTTTTTAGTATGTCATTGCTATATATTTTTTATATTTGACTTTTTTCGTCATGTTTTTTTTTACTTGTTGTTATTATTATTATTATTATTATTTTACTTACTGGTTATTATAATTGTTTTATTTTATTTTATTTATTATTTATTTTTTTTTGTTCAGTATTTGAATTTTGATTTTTTGTGTTCTATTTTTTGTTTTTATTCAATATTTGAATTTTTGTTTTATTATATATGTGTGTCTGTGTTGATGCTTGTCTAGCAATCCAATCCCATTATGTGCAATTTGATAGTTGATTTTAATTTTTTCGTTATAATAAATCGAGTCTTCTCCACAATGTGTTAATTTCATAGTTAGTCTTTAAGTTTTCATTACAATGGGTTGAGCTCACTTACACTGCATGTCAATTTGATAGTTGATTTTTATTTTTTTTCGCAATGTATCAAATTGTCTTAGGCTAAGATTTCAAAATCGCTATACATTTAGTATTTAAAAAAGATTACTCTTGGTATAATAACTCTTTCATTCAGGATTTCATATTTTAAGTCTTTTTAGTCATAAATTTTCTCCATAATATCATGTTTAAAATATTTTGAAAATTTAAGATTGTTTTGTAGTCATAATCTTTGGTTTTAATTCCATGCTTAAAAAATTGTCAAAAATTTTTAATGTTTTTTTAAGTCATGATATTTTTTTTTTTCTAAGTAAAACTATTATATTGATATATAACACAATAAAAGTACAATGAGGCTTTGGCCTCAGTAGTGCTAAACATCATTTGTCACAAAATATCACAGCTTAAGCACGACTGCCCCTTCGAGGGGGAAACCAGTCCATGAAATTAGATAAAAACCCATGCAGGGGTTACAAGTTTTGACAAAAAACAAAACATATCAAAAATCAACCGAAAGAGAAGTTTTCACAAAGTAAAACATAGCAAGTATCAACCAACAGTGTAAGAAAACTCTAGCTGGCAAAAGGGTGACACTTGAAAACCTAGTTGTCAATTAGGATGGACTCCTGGAGGTTGTCTGTGGCAAGCTCTTCCATGATACGACACGCATACTTGTACCACTCCTCCTCCTCTACTCACATGTCGTGCAGTATTCCACGAGCTGGTTGAGTGCCAGCAGAGCTACCCTCTGCTACATGCTTGTTGGACGTGTCTCTTGCTCTGCCACCAGTTGCCTCCATGTCTCCAGCTTTGCCTTTGGTGGTCGACTGGCTACCCACTAGCTCCTCGTCATGCAGGGTGGCATAGTCCTCAATCAGCTACTACTTTCCTAGGTCTCGAGCATACCTGTTAAGCTGAGCAGCCCTCTGCTGCTCACCATTGTTCCTCGGCTGAGCTTCCTGTAGGTCAATTCCCTCAGTGAAGGTGATGGTAATAGTGGCAGTGATAACAGGCCTATGTAGAGTGCTTTGGAAACGAAATTGAGTCGTGTGAGGAGCGGGGTGAGGGGGAAGGGGAAAATTGGCAGTATGGACAACTGCGTTCATCCTGCGCTCACCTTGGAGCTGAGCCCGCCCTCTTCCACTTCGGGTATCTGGAAACTTGCTAGAGAAGGAGCTATAGGGATGTGGGATGACTGGAGAAGAGGAGGGGGAAGTAGATTCAGGGCTGGGCGTAGCGGGAGGACGAATGCTTTCACCACGACTGCCTCCTCTTCTACTGTGCATGCGGTGGTAGATGCGCGCCATGACTGAATTCATCGCAGAGCTATCACTTGGTGAATTAGAGGAATGACTGTTCAGAGGGAAAACAAAGGGATTTTGGGCTAGAATTAGCTTATAGTGCATCGTTTGGGAGAAATGATACCCATTTCCCACATCCACGCAGCTGAGCAGCCAATGTCAACTGCCAATGACAGTGCGAGAGCAAGGCTTCTTAGCCTGAGGAGGGCAAGTGTTATTGATCAGAGGAGGAAAGACTACATTATGGTCTGTGGAGGCCATTTCCTTAAACTAGTTATAGAGTTCTCGACTTGAGCACTGTATTAATGGTGCCTGCAAGTCGCCTTGAATTTTGTTCATTCTGGCCTGGGAGGGGACGTAGGCGGACATGTGGCCAAGCCTCCCGTTGTCCTTCCATCTAATCAACATTAATGACATGGTGATCACTCGCATCTGGGTGTGCTTCTTCACTCTGTACCAATTCATTATAATCCTTTATCTAGGATGTAGTGCCAATAGTGTTAAGTGAGCCAACATGTAGAGTCGGGCCACTGTCAACACATATTAGCTAAGAAATCAGCCACTTCGTTGCCATCTCTGTGGATGTGTTCGGCGGTGACTACTTTGTTGGTGGAGAGCCATTGTTCGACGAGCTCTAGTCTTTCCGCCAATCTCCAATTGCTGACCAGTTTGTATGATGGTGTCCCCAACAGAATCTGATTAACCATGTTAATGAGAATCTGAGAGTCGCCTTTAATTAGAAGTGGGAATAAATCATGAAGTTGAGCTAGAAGTATCCCCTGCCATAGCCCTTCTAATTCGGCCGAGTTGTTTGTATCCTAGCGCATTGACCCAAGGAAAGTTAGAAGAGGTTTGCCTTTATGATCCCTGAATACTCCACCATATCCAGCTTTGCCCAGATTGCATTTGGATGCTCCATCAAACTTGAGTTGTATCATATTATGGGGTGGAGGGAGCCATTTGTTTGGTATCTTGTTGTGTGAAGAGAGTTTATTATGATTTTCCTTACCTGGTTCAACTGAAGATTCCAGTTTGCCCATATATTCTATTCCTGTGGAATGGAAGGAAAGTTTTTTCATACCAAGTTTGGAGCATTAGTTTTTCCTGAAGGTTTTGGCAAACATTGTTCCATAGGACTTCTAAAGGCGTGGATTGGTATTTGAAGATGCGATGGTTTCTTTCTTTCCATATTGTCCATATGGGAAAACCTAGGATGATTTTCCATAATGAGTTTAACAGTTTACTCTTAAATGGATTGATTGCCCAACTGCGTATGGTATTAGTGATATCCTCTTTAATTCTTCCTTCTTTTTGGCATCTAAAGCTTGCTTTTTCCTAGAGTTTGTTTGCCAATGGGAAGGAGTTCATGAGATGTAGAGTAGTTTCTTCCTATTGTTTACAATTGAGGCAAATGGAGGGATCGTGAAAGCTTCTTTTCTGCAGATTGTCCCAAGTGAGTATTTTGTTTTGACGTAACAACCAGAGGAACGTGGAGAATTTTGGCCAAATGTTGGGGGCCCAAACTTTGTTCCAAAGAGGATCCTTGATTGTTTGATTCCTGATTATTAGGTTGTATGCCTCTTGGGTGGTGAAGGTTCCTCGTTCCTTGTAACCCCATCTTATTATATCCTTCTTATCTAAAAAATGAATCTTCCTATTAATAAGCTCTGCTTCCAAATTTTTCTGAATGGACTCTGTGCCTTGCCTAATGATGTGGTCTGAGTTTATCCATTGTCTATATCCTTGTGTGGGAGTGGGAAACCAGTGCTGGCTAGCCTTGTCCATCTGTTGCACTTCCCAATCTGGTATTTGGTGGGGTTTGATCAAGTCCCTCAGCTTGGGTCTTTGCTGCCAAGTGTCATCCCAAAACCTTGCATTATTACCATCCCTTACTTCCCAGAAGCTGTGCTGTTGGATAATATCTTTGTGTTGTTTAGCCACGTTCTAGATTAAAGATTGTTATAGACATTTTTGGGCACTTCAACCCCAATCAAAAATGTCCATAAACTGAGGGCTCTTAAGTCCCTAAAAGGGTTGCTTCACTGCCTAAAGGAACAAGGTCAACTGGTTACATCATCTCCCAGAAGTTCTCCACTGAAAACTACTCATAAATGGTCAAAACTAGACCATACAGAAAGCTCCATGCAGAGGGTGCGATGCATATCACCTTCCCAACGTACAGGGTGCGATGCATACTGTTTTGCTCCTCTTTAGGGTGTGATGGTCGGGAATGGACAAATGGCAGGGACCAAAATGCGAGGTGGAAGATCATGGAATCTTCCAGAAGCTTCCCCTCTGACACTTGCCACTCCATTTTCAACCAGGGATGAGTAAGAGATCTTCATTCTCCAAGTGGAAGCAGGAACTATCAGAGAGAAGACACTAATCAAGATCCCAAAAGATGACTCACCGCTCTGTAATCATCTATATATGGATCCCTCATCACAAAGATCCAGAGGATGGAATTTTGTAATCTATAGAGAAGTGCTGTCAGTATTCTTGTGTACATTAACAGTGTTGGGTGATTTTGCTTTGCTTGAGGTGAAAGAAGGGCTTCTTAGCTGGAGGATGATGCTGGGTCATATCTGCTCATGGTTGTAATCCTCTTGCTACTTTTATCTGAATAAAGCTATTCTTGTTTCCTTCCATATCCTGGTATAATCGTTTATATATGCTTGTATATGGTTAATGTACATCTGATCCTACATTATTTGTGAATTTAGATCCTTGTTTCTTGCATAGTAGTATGTTGCTGTGATTCTACAGGTCTTTTGAAGCTGAGCAGACAAAGAGCAGGCAGCAAAACTCTATCAAGAAGGAGAGGGAATTGAGCGCAAGACTCAGGTTGGCCCTCTTGGTTCTCCTCTCATCTATTTTCATAAAAGGAATCAACAGTAGACTTTGATTGTTTGTTTCTAAGATAGCCACACATGTTAGTGGGAATAGCAGCATCTGTATGGACACTATTCCCATATAACAAATCTAGACAAAAAGATTTCAAAATATATTATAGAGGCACTGTTTGAATCGTGTTTTTGATGATGGAAATGGATTCAACACCATCAAAAATGTCTAGTACACCTAAAATTTTGAATTTTAACAACTATAACTTGGATTTGCAAAAATCCTTGCCGGATTTTTTCTAAATATGACCAGAATTTCTATAACTTTCAGGGCAACTCCTCGCCTCATTATCCTACGCGCTAGATTTAAGGTGAAATAGATTAAGGAAAGGTATCAAATCACTAGAACTCAAACAACCAATCAAGTCTCTATTTTTTAAAATTATTAACGTCTACCTTCAAATTAATCTACAATGTTAGTATCTGGGCCACACATCTTCTATAAGTTCCATTGTATGCGACGAAAATTTAAAGATAATCTTATTTAATGCCTTCATTAAACAAAGGAGAAACTCAATATGTTGTGATTACCATGCATTATCTGACGCCTAGCGTGAGATTCTTTATGAAAGATAGAAGGAGTCAAAGAAAAATTAGTTGATCATTTAGATGCAACTAAACACATCATAACTAGTCTAACATATAAAGTTGAGAAGTTGAATCTCTCAAAAATTGAGAAACCAGTTCTAAACTCATTTCTTGTGAAAAGAAGCATAAAAAGTCAAAATCCTATGGACAGATTTCCAACATTATTTCCTAAAGCCACATTGTCAGAATCTGAGGCTACAACGAAGATCACTATTGCCTCCTTATTTAAGGATGAAAAAACAGACATAAAGAAAGATCACAAAAATCAGGATACTCAGATCCTTCCTATATATGAACCTCTTGAACATAGGTTCACCAGATATCCATGCTATATATGAACCTCTTGAACATAGGTTCACCAGATATCCAGCACCTAGCATTGAAGGAAAATGAAAGCTTCGTGAAGCACACACCTTTTTCCCATATTCCCAGAGAGTGTGGAATATAGATAACATGAGTATTGGCCAAGTCAGTCAAATGATTGACATGACACCGAAAGGCTTTTATACTCTTCATTGAAAGTATTTCCTGCCCATCCGGCGATGTGGTTCCCACCTCGAAAACCCCTTTTTCGTCCATAATTTTTCCTTTTTCCATCTCGATAAATATTGCTCCTCCATGTTTGTAGCCCTCCGATAGCGTTGTATTTCTCTCCTTCCGTGTGTGTGTTGCATTGTAATCTGCAACGGATATCAGTTGAGCTTGCCCATTCGGTGGCTCTGGGCTCCTGGGCTGGATCTACCCATGCTTTGTTGTCCCCATTCAAGTCTCGATTCACGTAAAACTGGATTTTATTAAGTTCCTAGACTCTTATCGAAAAATCGTTTACATTCAAGCCTCAGACTCTCATACTTTTGTCTATATAGATCATATAAGCATAATAGAGGCTTCAGGGAAAGGGATCAGAGATCAAAAGCCTAACATGTCTGTATTGGTTATTTTTTTGAGCATTTGAGGTGGTGGATTTTCATAAATCTCTTCGTTCATGGGTTTCAATGGAGCCTACTATGGTCTCACTATATGGACGCTGTTGTTCCACTTAGTATTCACGTTATTTTATATAAAGATAAAGGATGGTTTTTTCATTTTGTGGGATTAATTGTGTAATTTTCATAATGTATTTCACACAATTGGAATTATCTGGACAAGTTGCTTGATGTATTGGTTTTTTCATTTTGTGAGGCTAATTGTGTAATTGTCATCATGTATTTCATAGATAATTGGAATTTTTTAGGCAAATGGTTGGATTATCGTCAAATAACGTGCTTTCTAAATCTATAAAAGTATACATGTTTTAAGAATGGTTTGAACAAGTGATTTGATCACGTCTAATGACGTATTCTCAAAATATACATATTCTACCTTTGATTTTAAACCCGGAACCTTTTAAAAAATATATGTTTTTAACCATTAAGCCCAAACTATAATTCATATATATAAAAATATTTTAAAATTTATGTACCAATATTTCCATAATACAATATGAGTGTAGCGGAAGACCCTGAGGTGATCATGTCTTATGCCAGGAAATTGCGTAGTTGAAAGCTCTCTGTTCATTTACGCAAAAGCTTTTAACCATTTTTAGAATATCTATAAAGCTTAACGATGGCTTCCAAGAAATACTATGGTCTACCAGTGACACTACGCACTGGACCTTTGTGATTGTGAATACTATTATTAGGTTTCGCAGCTCCATATTATGTTTGACAATATTTTTAATTGTCATTTGCTGAAGGCTTTGGATTTATTTGTCAGACTTTTGATCTAAGAAAATATGATAAGTATCTATTGCAAAATCTGTTTGTTGCACAGGTGTATGTAGCGCTATGCATAATGAGATCAAATATGATTTTTCCAGTAAATTACTAGTAGTGGTTGCTTTATATTTATATTTATATTTATATATAAATATAAATATATATATATATATATATATAAAGCCACGACTTTCATGTACATGATGATCGTAAGTGATTAAGAAACTTAAAAAAAATCACAACACTGTATTCTAAAGCTTGTTTTCTCAGCAATGTGATTAAGTTACTTTACAGTTGGAAGGTCATTGCGTCGAACTCAATTTGTAAGGTACCAAGCAAACCCTTACAAGGTTGCATTATATATAGACCATATCGGTGTATAAAAGAAATCTGGAAATCAAAAGAGATCACTATAGTTGGGATATTCCTTTCCATTTTCTTTTTTGAATATCACTATGGGGATGAAAAGATTGTTTTTTTGGGTATCTTAATTATGGCTCTGAAAATATTGTTTCTTGGAGAGGAAAAAAATAGAATTATTTTTTATCATAAATGAGGAAAGTTTGCATATGTTTGGATTATTAGTATTCATCAAGTTTGCGTTTCAAGAAGACCAAAATCCTCTTCAAAAATCAAGATAGAGAAACTCGTCAAGAGGAGTAGAGAAGCGGCCAACCCGATATAACATTAGCACAACATAAAAGAAGACAAAATTAGACACCAGAGCACAACAAAAAATAAACCAAATAGACCAAAGAGGGAACTCTAGGGGGAGGCAAAAAACTGCAAGAGAACCCCTAAGAAATCTAAAAATAGCCATGTCCACATATCAAACAATCAATAATGTATTTGAAAGACATAAACTTAGGGGAAAGAGAGATACCCTATTTGGAGAGGGCATCTGCTTCAAGATTTTGTTCACAGTATACATGCTAGGAGACGTCGATAAAAGCAACCTTTAAATCCATGATACGAAACATGGAGTTGCAGAGGGAAGGGACCCCTAGGTTGTGTTTGCACAGAATCCATTGGATCAGTGTAAGACAATCCCCAAAGATTGAAATTTTCTCCATGCCCAACCATAAAGTACATTGCAAAGCACCCATAAAGAGATCATGTATGCCTTAATGTTGTCTCCCCTACCTCTAGAGCTACAAAATCTATAATGAGATGAGGGATCAATTCCCCATAACACTCCACAGCATGTATGCCACCCGAAGCAGCCCCATCTCAATAACACATGGGAAAGATACTAGATATATCAAGCAGGGAAATGGAGCGGGAGGGAGACTTCGGGATCCAGGGTCCAATTTCCATGAAGAAGACAACAATTTTCAAGGCAACCTGGTTTGTATCCGAAAATTTTCCTTCTAAGAAGAGATCATTATGAACCCTCCATACCCCCCACAGAACATATAATGCAACAATCATGTAAGTAATAACACATTGACCCTAGAACATGAGGTAGGCTACAATGGAAGACTCATCTCAAGTAACAGATACTCCCAACAATTGTGATACCTCCATCCAAACAACAAAAGCAAAGAAGTAGTGTAAAAATAAGTGAGAGCAACCCTCTGAGGCTGATTTGCATAGAATACATATGTCAGGGTTAATAAACCCCTTCTTCATTAAGGTATCTCATGTGAGAATACGGTTAAGGACTGTAAGCCAAGCAAATAATTTGATCTTCAATGGAGTGTCCCAACCCCACATTCTTGCAAACCAATTAGCGTATGGTAATGGGTGAATGGAGGAAGAAATGTAAGAATACACATCCTTAATAGTGATATGACCATTCAATGTATGTCTGCCCCATACCAAAAGGTCCCTTTTCTATGATAAGGTGATCCCAACTTGACATAGAGGGTTACTATAAGTCTCTCACTCCCCTTCCAGATGTTTGGGATGCCTAAATTCCAACCATGAGGCTAGAAAATAGAAGAAAAAGGAGAGGGATCTGCCCTTGATAGATTGGCAAGTGTGAAAATCCCTTGTTTATTTACAAAGTGAATTGTGTGGATAGAGAGATGATGGGAACCGAGAAGGCCCTTAATAGCGTCCATCCCAATGTGGATACTCTGGCCATTACCCACCAGCCAACAAATATTACTACAAAACCATGAGATCTCATGTTTTAAGCTTCTCCAAATGATAGATGAGTTGGGATTTGATGGTGCCCCTGCAGCCACCCACTCCTCCAACCCGTGATGATGGAGGTATTTGCTGAAAATTATGTTCTGTTAGAGACTGTTTTCTTTGAAATCTCTCTACAAATTGGTAGTTAGGAGAGAAAGATTAAACCTCCTAGAATCCATCATACCCTATCCACCAAACAAAATGGGCCTAGAAATCACATTGAGGGAGATGAGATGGATCTTGCAGTTGGGTCCAGTTTTGGACCAAAGGAATTTGGAGATAAGGATATCAATCTTGTGAATGATTGATTGAAGGATGTGGAAGAGATGCATCTAATAGACCGAGATACTTTGAAAAACAACTTTTATCATGATGACCCTACCTCCAATCGAAAGCCACTTGTGATCCCAACAGGTCATCTTCTTTTCGACTTTTTTTAACAACCGTGTTCAATCTGTGTTAAGATATTTGTCAGGTTTTAGATAACACCCCAAGTACTTGACACCCATGGACATAGGGCAGATTTTCGCCCCAAATAAAGAAGCAATCTATCGAATCTGATTTGAATCTACATCATCTGAGAAAATTTCAGTCATGTTTTTGTTAATTAGTAGACCAAAATCTTTTCAAAAATTGTCAAGAACATATGGAAAGTCGCCCATTTGTCATATGTTGACTCCCCTACCCATAGGACATCATCCACTAGTAAAATGTGGGATAGAGTACTGTTTCTAGTCGCCTTACATTCGGTTATGGCACCTTCCTCCATTTTGTCGTTTACACCTGATCCAAAATGGATCCTAAAACCCTCTAAGTCTTCATATACTTAAACACTATCGCAAGGGAAAAACATTAACAAATGGTGAAAAACACTATTGCACGGGAAAAACATGAAGAAATGGCAAAAACAAAGTTAAGCAAAGGCTAAAGCAACATTGCACAGGAGCCATCGGATCGAACCGATCAATGGTCCAAATCTAATCGACATATCGCAATCGGAGGTGGCAAGTGGAGTCTATCGTAGGCAGCCTTATGGACATCATGATAGCGATCAACGCAATTAAACGAGGGTTGTTGATCAAGCGCACAGATCAACGGTCTAGATCTACTCACAAAATCACATCGCAACTATGTAAGGGATGATGTTAAAGACTTGCGACCATGCGATAGCGATGTGCCGATAGCTGATAAGGCTGATCAGAGTAATTGGCGATTGGAGGTTGGGGTGGACATGCGACTTGCAATAACTGGACCTGATGGGTTTTACTTGCAATAATCAGACTCGATGGGTTTTATGGATGCGAATATATATATATATATTTTATATAATATATATATATATATCATATATATATATTATATATATATATATATATATATTGAGTTCTGGTAAAAAGGGCTTTTCTGAGTATTTTCGCATTTTCATTAAATAAACGAAATACAAAGGAAATGCACCCAGAGCGATAAAACGGACCCAAAAGGTTTATACATGCAGCTTTATACTATTTGAGTTCTGTAATGAGCGGGTTTTCGGGTGGGCTTCAGGCGGTAATTGGTATCGGATGGGCTCTTCCTGATCCCATACACTAGCCGAAACGTGGCTTAGTGCTAGAGAGAGAAAACCGCCTTTTTGGGTGAGTAATCTTCGTGCGTATAAGCCACCTGAAATGAATATCAACCATTGGATCAAAGATCACAGAGATCACTAGTGGGATTGCAATAGCAACCAAAGGCAGATCTAAAAGGATTATAGGCTGAATCCAATGATTTTTGAAGTTCGATGGAAAGAGTTTTTACATGTTTTTAGTGTATTTCTCTATGTAAATAGGGAAACATATTCCAGGGGATTTCAACCACACGAGTGGTCCTTTCCGTTTAAAAACAGGTAGCCACCATACCGGAAGGCGTTTTACAATGATTGTTTAACGCTCAGAGGGGATTTGAATGGACAGAGGCCGAGAGCTAGAGAGCCGAAAGGGGAGACGAACATACAAGTGTTGATAGGCTTAAAAGCCAGTCAGTGGCAGAAACAGAGAGTAGGCAGTTGCTGAGACAGAGAGAAAACAAAAGACAGAGAGTGAGAGGGAGAGTCTGTGTAGTCAGAAAGACTTGAGGGATTCAAGTAAAAACCTGTTGTTTGTCCCTATTGTGTTGAGACTCAACTTGAGCCCACACTTGTAAATATCTACTCTTGAAGACATAATAGAGAGGTCACCACTAAAAGCTGGACCATGAGATGTAGCCCAAGTGTTTTGGGTGAAATCCTTGATTATTTGTTATGTTGATGTGTGTGTGTTTGTTATGCTTCTCTAACTGATCATAGTCTATATTATTCACAATCCTTTCGATCCTTTTCACTAAGTAATATAGGCATTCCTGCACATGAGTCTATAATACCTTAATATTGTTTAATATCTCATTTTCAGATCAAGTGGTATCAGAGCTTTAGGTTTTGTTAAGGTTAGACAAGCTTGTGTTGGATTTTGAATGCTAACAGGTCAAAGCTCAAACTAGGAGAAGAACTTGTTGAGGCTAATCCAAAGATTGGAAGAGTCTATTCTCAAAGGAAAATGGTAGAAGAAGTTCCATTGGAATCATAATCTTATTTCATGGACATTTTTATGGCCATATGAGCCATGGTGGAAGAGATGTATGGGGAATTTAAGAAGGGTCGAGGTGAAAGCACTTCAACACCAAAACTAGACAAATGAGTAGAGGAACCTTCTCTAGTTGCCCCTTCAGAGGGTAAAGGGAAAGGGGAAAAGTTTCCTCCCTCATCTCCTCCACCATCACCTTCATCATCCTCATCTCCTAACCCTGACAATAAAAAGAAGAAAACTTCTTTGATTAATTTAGATGTGAAGTTTGATTTGCCGATTTATGATGGAGAACTAAATGCAGAAAAGCTAGATAACTAGATAAGACATATTGATGTATATTGTAGGGTGCAAAACATTAATTTAGAAAGGATTGCCGATTTATGATGGAGAACTAAATGCAGAAAAGCTAGATAACTAGATAAGACATATTGATGTATATTGTAGGGTGCAAAACATTAATTTAGAAAGGAGAAAGATTCAGCTGGCTAGCCTTCGACTTGGAGGAACTACACTGTGTGGTGGGAAGGCAAGACACAAGTTGATCTGAAAAGACATGGTAAAATTATTTCTACTTGGAATGAATTTGTTTTTTCCATAAAAAAATATTTCTATCCTTTAGCTTATATGCAGCAGGAAATGACGAGTTCGCAAACTCTTTGCCAATTAAAGGGTCAAAGTGTACAAAGTTATACCCAGGAATTTAGAAAAAGAGATTTAACTCTAGGCATATCTGTAGACTCACATGAAACTTTGTTGAGGTATATAGGTGGTCTGCATAGCTATTTGAAGCATACCATTCTTATGTTTAATCCCACTAGCCTAGATGATGTATCAGTTCAGGGTACACATCTAGAAGCTAGAGGCAAGAATGTGAACCCAGAGGTTGGGGGATCATCTAAACACTCTGTAAGTAAGAACATGGAAAGGAAGAAACTGAAATGGAAGGAGAGGAAGACAAACATTGTATAGAAGGACAAGCCTTCCTACACTCATTTCAAGAAGGATGGACATGATGATGCACACTGCTGGTCTTTGTATCTGGAGCTAAAACCTAAGAAGTTCGGTGGTAAGAACAAAAACATTGTTAATGCTATTTAGAAAGACTTGGGTCAGACTCAAGTGATGAAACAATAGTCACAACCACAGGTATAAAAGGTAAAAATTCTGAAGCATCCACAACTAATTCTGCACAATCTATTGATAATGAAAATAATGAGAGGAAAAGAAATGAGCTTTTTTGTTGGCATTATGATGCATGTGTTGTTCGTGATGGCAACCCGCTCATAGAAGAACAACTCTTTTATTTATATAACTAAATGAATCTACAAAATAGATATCATATGTGACAGATCATAGTGCAGCAAGTCAGTAGCAAAGAATTGATGATCAGACTCAAAGAATGAAGCAAATGAGCTCTCCCCAGGTTCTTGTGCACAAAGCTGCAGTCCTTGCCTGGTTCCACGGGTGCGTCATTGAAGTGCATGGACTTTCATGCAAAGAAAAATGCACACGAGGAAAATCTTATGTTTTATCCTTGGTATTTAGTCTAACGTTTTTGATCCTATGGTTTTGGTCCGTGGTTTTGCATCTAAAATATTGAACCCTAGTTTTGGGTCCCTATTATTGGACCTCAATGGTTTTGGACCATGGTTTGAGTAAGGCTTAGAATATAAAAAGGAAAGGAGATCATTTGGTTGAATACAAGTGTGTTGAATATCTTAAAAAGTACAAGATCTGAAATTCTCATGATATGTTGATGAGTTATCACTAGACCTGAATCAAGGAGAGACCTCAGCATTAGAAGACAGTTCTACTAATGGGTCGACATCTCTTTGGCGCATGATCAGATCTATGAATCTGACAGTCAGCGTTATATTTGAGGACTGATAAATTGTCTATACCCGGAGGTGCACAGGCGAGACACAGCGCAGGTGCGGAGGTGCGTAGATGATAGATAGCTCAGCTGCGAAGGTGCACAAGCTAGATATAGCGAAGGTGCGGGGGTGCGCAGGCGAGACACAGCTCAGGTGTGGAGGTGCACAGGTTTGACACAGCAAAAGTGCGGATATCTGCAGGATTCTATTGTCTGAAAATTGATGAAATGTGGTCCCTGGAAGAAAAGAGAAGGTTGTAGCTCCCTTCCAGGAGAAGTTGAAAACGAGAGAGGGTTGTAGCTCTCTGCAGGTTGCAACTTGCGTACTAGTAAAGGATTGCACCAGTACAGAATCATTATAAAAAGAAGTTTCTAATTCAAGGAAGATAGAGACATATTGCAGCATGTGGTTTTCACCCACATTGCATTTCCACCTTACATCTTGTGTTCTTTGGTGTGACTGTCTATTTTTTTTTGTTCCTGTTCATTATTATATGGTTCTGACATACAGATTAATGACCAACATCTGAAGAATAATTTAGATTATAAGTCTGGAAGGTATATGCAAGTTTCAATAGTCAGATCTGCAAATGTTTGTATAAATTGGAAAGAATTTGATAATACTGATTCACCCCGCCTCTCAGTATTATTTCCAACAATTGGTATCAGAGCAGGTCCTTCAGGAAAATCTTGATCGCTTGAAGGAAGATCTATCATCATGAGCTACTATGAAAAGGAAGCATCTATCAGGCCACCGATTTTTATGGGAGCAACTTCGTCTATTGGAAGTAAGAATCACTGCCTATCTTCAATCTCTTGGTACAGAAGTTTGGGATATTGTGGAAATAGGATACACATTTCCATCAGCAACTCCTACAGATGCAGCTGGTAAGAAGCAGTATGAAACAAATGCAAAAGTTGTCAATACTCTATTAGGAAGTCTATCTCAATCAGAATTTGTCAAGATTATGCAGCTAAAAAGCACAAAAGAAATATGGGACAAGATTGTTCTAAGCTATGAAGGAGATGAACAAGTAAAATGAGCAAAATTACAAACTCTTAGAATTAAATATGAAAGTCTCAGAATGCATAATGATGAAAGTGTGGCTAGCTATTTCCTATGTATAGATGAGATCGTAAATTGTATGAAAAAATTGGGTGAAGAAATAAAAGAAGTTATTGTGGTTGAAAAGGTTCTAAGATCTTTGTCTCCCAAGTTTGACTCAAAAGTTTCTACCATAGAAGAAAAGAAGAATCTACAGAATCTTACCATGTCACAGCTACACGGAATTCTAACTTCTTATGAAATGAGAAAAGGAGGACCATTAGACAAGAGAGAAGCTGCATGCAAGGCTTCAGGAAAAGGAGATTACTATGAGTCAGGACATATGTCAGAAGAAGAGGAAGAATCAAATTTTGTCAAGAACCTTCAACGAGGAACTAGAAGATTCAGAGGTAAGCTGCCTTTCAAATGCTTTGCTTGTGGAAGAGTCAGTCATTATGTTGCAAAAAGTCCTCATAAAGATAAACTGGACAAAGGTAAGGAACATGTTAGATGGAATAGAAAACAAAATGTAAATAAGAAGAGCTATTACATGCATGAAGATAGTGATGGATTCTCAAATAGTGATGAAGATGAACAAGGTAATGATAATAGACTTTCGATGGCTTTTGAAGATGATGATTTCTTGGATGATATAAATGAAGAAGGTCTTTATGAAGAAATATATAAACTGAAGGTGTGTTTAGAGGAAAAGAATATGATTATAGATACTCTAAAATTCCAACTTGCTGAAAAAGATAAACACAATGAAGAGTTAGAATGTGAAATTATGGGACTTAGAAAAGAAATTGAGAAAACAAAAGCCCTTAATCTCAGATTTGCTAAAGGATCTGAAACTTTAGATGAGATTATCAAAGTGCAGCGTTCTCCTCTAATCAAGACAGGTCTCAGATATTCCGAAGAAGCATCTCAAGGTCAGAAGTAAGCGCAGAAGTCATCCACCTCCAAAAGCTATCTTGATGCAGCAAGGAGAAGTGAACAAGTTGACAATCGACAACAATAGCATAATGCAAATTACCAAGTAAATCAAGAGCAATCTACTTCAAGGATGAACAGAAGCTTAAATCGAACGCAAGTAAATCATTCTGGCCCAAGAATGGATGTCAATGGAAACTACAGTTATATTGTTACTAGATTTGATAATCGCAGGAATTTCATCAATGGCCAATGTTTCTCTTGTCATAACTTTGGTCATAAAGCTGCTCAATGTGTTGCCTATAAGACCATCATGACTAGGGAAGCTCAAAAACAAAGGAGTATGATAGGAATCATGAAAAGAACCTACAATAACTTTTTTGCTCTTGAAAATGAAATATAATGTTCTATCTGTAACAATTTCGATCATGAAGACTCTGAATGCAGAAGCAGGTTTCAGCAAGCAACTCAGAAGAGCCAGCTTCACTGAGTTCCAAAACATGGAAAAAGAAAGAACCGCAACCAAAAAGATGTGGGATAGCCTTATATGCGGAAGGACGGGAAAATCAATGGTACAATGATAGTGGATGCTCAAAACATATGACAGGTGATGAAGAGAAACTTCAATCATATACTGCCTTAGAAAGGGAAAAGAAGGTCTCATTTGGAAATGACACCCCTGCATTCATAAAAGGTAAAGGTTCTACTCAATTGAAAAAGAAAGTCAAAGCTAGAAATGTTATGTATGTTGATGGCTTAAAGCATAATCTATTGAGTGTTAGTCCAATGTGCGATCAAGGAACTAAGATAATATTTAGATCAAATGGATGTATTGTTTGTGAGCTTGACACAGGAGAAACAGTGATCAAAGGCACAAGAACTCCGAATAATTTATACATATTCAAAGAAAGGGAACAACAATGCTATCTAAGCAAGAATGATGAACACTAGCTATGGCACAGAAGATTGGGGCATCTTGGCTTCTCCCAGATAAGGAAAGCATGCAAATATCAGGCGGTTCGTGATCTTCCTAACATCAGAATTCCAGACAATACAATATGCAAATCATGTCAATTTGGTAAGCAAACTAGAACTAATTTTCCTGAGAAGGAAGGATCAGCTAGTAGGCCACTTGAACTTGTTCACACCGATATATGTGGTCCAACTAGGAAGAGGTCACCCCAAGGAGAAGAGTACTTCATATTGTTCATTGATGACTTTTCAAGGATGTGTTGGATAAGACTCATGAAGTATAAAGATGAAGCCTTTGAAAAGTTCAAGTCATTCAAAGCTTTGGTTGAAAATGAATTAGATCGCAGAATCAAATGTCTCAGATCCGATCGAGGAGGGGAATTTACCTCAGATGAATTCTTCGATTTTTATGAAGAACATGGAATAAGAAGGGAATTCTCAGCTGCAAGGACTCCTCAGCAAAATGGAGTAGTGGAAAGGATGAACATAACGGTTCAATAAATGGCTCGTGCTATGCTTGATGAGTCTGGAATTCCTGCAACCTTCTAGGGTGAAGCCACATTCGTCGTTGTTACTATCCTCAACAAGGCAAACGTCTAGGTTGTTGAAAATGAAACAAGATGATGGAGCTTAGTGAAAAGAATTCGCCTTCACTAAGTGGTTCCGCAAGATATTTTTGACGCAAAGTCTATTTTTAGGCATATGGATCATGGTCTATGAGTTGCAGGATGCTATTTATGGATGATTGGTCATGTTGGTAGAAATAGATGGACCTTTATTTTTAGACATATGGGCGGAGTCTATTTTTAGACTGCTAGTATAAAAATAGAACAGTCGAATATTATTAGCTCTTAATAATATTTGAACTATAAACATTATCTTATCCTCTTGCAGCACTTCAGTTCAAGCTACGGATGTGGCACATGCAACTGCTAGAAGGAAATACGCTTTTCTTATGGGTTAGTTGAGCTATTGTATGATAGACTTTAGTTAGAACTCAAGTGATTGAGTTTGGTGGAGTTGATTGAGGAGTTGATGGAGTTGTGTTCAATTTGACTTAGTTGAACTAGTTGTATTTAGTCTAACTAACAAATACACTAGTGATGGTGGTGTGAATTAATTATTAATTAATTCACTAATTATTAACTCATAAATTCAACTAAAGAATACATCAGTTAACTCAGTGCATGGACAGTTCATGAGACAAGTGTTAAGGTGAGTAAAGGGCAAGACAATGTCGGTTGTGACTATAGTTGTGCATGAGATTGCACCCATCATGTGGATTGAGATTTTCAATGGGATGCATAGTGCACACAAGGAATACAGTTGGATCATCATTCTCATCTATTCTCAGCAGGATTGCGCAGTTGGGGTAGGTAGGCAGCGGGAGGAGATTTGAACCTATGATTGATTCAGATCTGAGCTAGTTTGTGTGTAACAGGTGGAGATAGTATTGAGTACTTGCGAGGAGTATTGTACTATTTATTGTTACATGTTCTCAATCAATATAATATACAGATAGTTGGGGGTTTTCAGCTGTATGTTTTCCCCGTGATATACTACGTTGATATGTGTGATTGATGTTTCAATGTGCGCATGCGATTGTTTCTTTAATTCCGCCAAATTGATGATCAATAGTAGAGGAGGTTATGTATTATGCATGATTCTGCAAATAGTGTATAATCAGGATAATCTCTGTGAATAAGTGTTATATTATTCAAAATTTCTACATGGTATCGGAGTTGGTTGATTTGTAGAAAAAGTTCTACATCATATCAAAGCGAGGATTGATCATCAGATCTATTATTCAGAAAGTGATTACATTTTATTTCTTCAGGCAGAGTCTATAATTGGGCTAGGTAGCTTCTGGATTCATCCTTCTTTTGGAAGGTGAGATATCTAGTTAATGCCCATACAGTCAATCTCTGTATGAGAAATACTTTGTTCTCACGAATTTTAGATTAGAAGCGGTTGAGTTTTGAAATGGTTGAATCCGAATTTGTAGCAATGTTTTCTTGGTGTCGAAGTTGATATGTCTTTCAACAGATTGCGATTGGAGTATGCCCTTGAAGGAAGCACAAATTATATTGCATGGAAAGACAGGATGGAGGCAGTGTTAGATGACAATGGGTTGAAGGATTTCATAGATGTTGATGTCCCAAAGCCTACTGATGTTTCTCACGTTGAGGCTTAGTAAAAGAAGATAGCAAAGTGTCAAAGGATTCTATTCGAGGGCATGAAGGATCACATTGTATCCAGAATCCATGGAAAGGCTTCTCCATACTTGATGTGGAAAGTGTTGACAAACTTATTCCAAAGCAAGAGTGACCAGAGGAAGTTGGCGCTCAAGGATAAATTCAGAAACATTAAGTGTGAGAATGGAGATAGTATGTCCAAGTATCTCATGAAGTTCACCCAATGCCGGGATGAGCTGGGAAGTGTGGGGGTGACTGTTGATGATGAGGACATGGTGAGCTTGACTCTCCTTGGTATTCCATAGAGTTGGAATTCCTATTAGGACTCTGTCAATGGTCGGGAGAAATTGCCAGGATAGGAGAGACTTTGGTCGGATCTTGTGCAAGAGGAGATCAAGCGGAATACCAAGGACGGATCTTCATCAAAGGCATCTGATGATCAAAATTGTGCTTTGGCTGCCAAAGCAAAGAAGGGGAAGAACAATATAGCTTCTCATTTCGGTGCGGAAGGCAAGAAGCAGGACATGTCGAAGGTGAAGTCCTTTCACTATCACCAGCACAGACATTATGCCACAAATTGTCCACATAAGAAGAAAAATAAGCAAGCTGCTGGATCTGCAGCAGGAGAGGCCTTAGCCTCACAGTTTGAGCTGGATTTTTCACTGATCACATGCTTGGTATCAAGTGTGATGGGATCGGTATGGTTCTTGGACAGTGGTGTGTCTTTTCACATGACAGGAGATCAAGATTTGTTTTCTGATCTGGATGAGAAAGATCTTGGAGTGTACATCGAGATGGGCGATGATGGTAGATACAGTGCGACCAGTATCAGTACCATTTCCTTTGAGAGGGAGTCTGTTAATTGTATTGAAGGATGTGATGCATGGTCCAGGATTGAAGAAGAATCTTATCTTTGTGGCGATGTTAGAAGACAAGGGATATGATGTTGTTTTCACCAAGGGAAAAGCTTTCTTGCATAGTAAGACAAGTGGAGAAACCTGAAAGATAGGGGTTCGAGTCAAGAACCTTTATCAATTGCATGTATATGGATGTGCAGCAATGGCATGCAAGGCAAAAGGAGTGGTGAGCCGGGATGATGGCGAGCTGTGACACCGAAGATTGAGCCACCTTCACCATGGAGCCTTGAAGATACTACAACAGATTTCTACTGGGCTTCCTAAAGGCACTCTTGCATAGTTAGATCAGTGCAAGGGGTGTACTTTGGGAAAATTTGTGAAATCCACCTTTCACAAGAAGGATAGTCACACGACAATGATCCTTGAGAGAATTCACACAGACATGTGTGGACATTTCTCAGTAGCTTCGACAGCAAAGCACAGGTACTATGTGATATTTGTTGATGATTTCTCTCAAAAGTGCTGGATCTTCTTCATGCAGAAGAAGAGTGAGAAATACTCAAAGTTATTTGAGTTCAAAGCACTGGTCGAGAAGGAATCGGGGAAGAAGGTGAAGGCTCTTAGGAGCGATAATGGTGGTGAATTCTTCTCTGGTGAGTTCAAGGACTTCTGCAACACAGAATGGATTCGAAGAGAGCTCACAACTCCCCATAACCCACAACAGAACAAGGTTGCTCAATGGAAGAACAAAACGATCATGGGTGCTACATGCGCAATGTTGCATGATCAGGGCCTACCCCTTCAATTGTGGGTGGAGGCATGAAATACTGCTGTATATGTGCAGAACCGTTGTCCTCACAAGATACTTGGCATGAGTACACCCGAGGAGGCTTATTCTAGTAAGAGGCTTGATATTTCCCATTTGAGGATTTTTGGTTCTCCTGTTTACATGCATGTGATGAAGGATGCTAGGAAGAAGCTGGAGCTGACCGCAGAGGTTGGGATATTTTTGGGGTACACTGATACGCACCATAACTATCGTGTGTATTTGCGAGACAGTTGCAAGACTGTTGTGCGACGGGATATAAAATTTCAAGAGGAGAAAGCCATGAAATGTTCACTTCAGAGGGAACCACACTTGCATGCAGATGAGGAGATATTAGTTCCTAAGGATGAGCTTCAGGATGTGGATCAACAACAAGATGAAGTTCATGGAGTTGAAGAGACCACTCATGCAGCACCAACCATCAAAGGGTGAAAGCACATTACAGAAGCTGAGCAACTAGCTCAAGATGCAGAGAAGGTTGTAGGACCACCTATAGCACAACGCAGAGAGAGACAGTCACCTCATCGGTACACTGGATACATGGCTCTTGTGAGAAAATGTGTCGTGACTAAGCCATCCTCTTTCGAGGAAGCTATGGAGGATCCCGCATGGGTAGATGCCATGGTGGAAGAGTATGATTCGATTGTAAAAAACAGTGCATGGGAGATTGTCCCAAGACCAGAGGGGAAATCAGTGGTGGGTTCGAGATGGATCTACAAAGTGAAGGAGGCAGCTGATGGGAGTGTGGAGAAGTACAAGGCAAGATTTGTTGCTCAAGGCTTCTAACAGATAGAGGGGATCAATTATGAGGAGACCTTTGCACCTGTCGCAAGGTATTCTTCCATACGAACGATTCTTGCTCTCTCAGAACAGATGGGGTGGCTCATCCATCAGATGGATGTGAAGACTGTGTTCCTCAATGGAGTCATTGAGGAGGAAGTGTACATAGAGTAGCCCGAAGGTTTTGAGATCTTCAACAGCGAGTTGCATGTGTGCAGGCTCAAGAGAGAACTGTATGGGTTGAAACAAGCACCTCATGCTTGGTACACATGGATAGATAGTTATTTCACTGGACTTGGATTCTCCAAGAGTGAGGCAGATCCTAACCCATACCAGATTGTGGTATGTAGATGTTTTGATGTTAACGAGAGATGAGTTGTTGATAATTTCATGCAAGGAGGATCTTGCTCGAGAGTTTGAGATGAAGGACTTGGGCCTCCTTCATTATTTCCTGGAATTGGAAATTTGGCAGCACAATGATGGACTATTTGTTTCTCAAGGTAAGTATGACTTGGAGATACTGGAGAAGTTCAACATGCCTGGCTACAAGCCTGTTGATACTCCTCTTCTTGGAGGTTGGAGGAAGGAGGATGATACTTCAACGGAGGTAGTGGATGCCATTGTTTACCGATAGTTGGTGGGGTCGCTTATGTATCTGGTCAATACATGACCCGATATATGCTATGTTGTTAACCAGCTTTCACAAGCTATGGTTAAGCCAACCAAGCTCTTCTAGGAGGCAGGCAAGCATGTATTGTGTTATCTCAGAGGCACATCGAGATATGGATTGTGGTACAGACAGGAGGATGAGGTGAAGCTATGTCGCTTCACAGATGCAGATTGGGTAGGGAGTCGAACGGTTGACATCAGGTACATCCATATTAGAGATTGTGTGCAGTGGAGAATCATGTTACTTTCATATATTCCCACGAAGGATCAGGATGCTGATATCTTGACGAAGGCACTCACCAGGAGAAAATTCGAATACCACAGAGGCAGGATAAGGGTTGCAGATAATCCATATCTTGTTGAGAGGGAGTGTTGAAAATGCAACAAAATGATGGAGCTTAGTGAAAAGAAGTCGCCTTCACTAAGTGGTTCCGCAGACTATTTTTGGCGCAAAATCTATTTTTAGACTATGTCTATTTTTAGACATATGGATCATGGTCTATGAGTTGCAGGATGTTGTTTATGGATGATTGGTCATGTTGGTAAAAATAGATGGACCTCTATTTTTAGACATATGGGTGGAGTCTATTTTTAGGCTGCCATTATAAAAATAGAAAAGTCGAATATTATTAGCTCTTAATAATATTTGGACTATAAACATTATCTTATCCTCTTACAGCACTTCAGTTCGAGCTACGGATGTGGCACATGCAACTACCAGAAGGAAATACACTTTTCTTATGGGTTAGTTGAGCTATTGCATGATAGACTTCAGTTAGAACTCAAGTGATTGAGTCTGGTGGAGTTGATTGAGGAGTTGATGGAGTTGTGTTCAGTTTGACTTAGTTGAACTAGTTGTATTTAGTCTAACTAACAAATACATTAGTAATGAGTGGTGTGAATTAATTATTAACTAATTAACTAATTATTAATTCATAAATCAACTCAATAATACATCAGTTAACTCAGTGCATGGACAGTTCAGTGGAGACAAGAGTTAGTGTTAGGGTCCCACCCTAACCCCCTTATTTATGTAATGGGATCACGTCATAGTCAAGGGTCAATAAAGCCCATATTAATAATTGTAAGTGGTTAATCCGAAATTACTAATGGAACCACAGTTAGTTGCAAATGGGCCATAGTATTAGATAAATGGTATTAATAAAACCCACGAAATTGGCTCGTGGTATTGCATGTATGAGTCATATATAAGGGATAGAGACTCCCTGCGAGGAGGATCGTGTCTTATTTTGTAATCTAGCTCTACTCTATTGGTGGTTGCCCCCTTGAAGAGGCAAGTGAACATTACTCTCTGAATAATAAAATCATTGCTATTCTGTGTTCTGGGTATCTTTTCTTCACATACTCTGTATTTGGGTATCTTTTGCAGGTTAAGAGCATAACAAGTGGTATCAGAGCACTTTCCAAGGCCGGTGGGATCTCCGTTTCTTAGCAATTTTTTTTTTTTTGGCTAGAGACGTGTTCTGGCATCTTCAAACCATGGGATCTGTCATTGAGCACATAAACCTGCAGATTTGGGGAGGCATGCACGCAGGAAATACAAGAGGTGGTGACGTCTATTGGACTCCCTCGTAACCCCTGTGGGTACCCATTCGAGTAGTAGCACATTAGACAGAACCGCGCATTGACTGTCTTCTACGTACCCTCTGGGTATATTGGAAGCCCCCTAGGCTCCCTTGAAACCTCGCCATAGATAAACTGTCGGTCATCTCGTGGCTACAGTACACCAAGAACAGCACTCGGAGAGATTACTCGCCCGTACGATAGGGTAGTCGGGTTGTATGGCTAAGGGTGTGGTCGATCCTCCTTAGTTAGAGCCCTGAAACATTGGGCCGAGTACTACTACCAGACCCTTATGTATATTGCGATCCGTAGCACCTAATGCTCCTCAAGACCATAGTTCCCTTTTCTATCGGGGTATCACACATCATCTCTTCCAAATCCGCTTGTGCAAAGGGGTGCAGCAGTAGTAGACATTAGTCCCAATCAGCCATTTCGATCTATTAGATCCATTAGATCCACAGAAGCAGTTGGTTCCACCGCCCAGAGCTATCAGATCCACCATTCAGATCTCTCAGATCCACCAGATCAGAGTCATTGTGAAGGGTTCCTATACCGGGGTATAATTTTCACAGGACTTTTGGCCGCATTGACATTTTGAGGATTTGGACACTGTAGTATTGATCAAGGAGTAAAACTCCGTTAGGAGTGCGCTTATTGGTGATCTAGCCCATTAGAATCAGGACGACGAGCTAAGCACGGTGGTACCATTCACTTCTTAGTGAAATTTTTTTTAGGCGGTCCCAATTTTAAAAAAATCTGGTTGGTGTATGGTAGAAACTAGAGCTCAAGCGATAGCCAATGAAAGGATGGAAAAACTTGAAGAATCAGTGCACAACCTCCACCTTCAACTTACCAGACTATATAGCATGGTCGAGAAAATAGTCCCGAAGGGCAAGGAGCAAGCCCACGAGGAGGCGTATAATGGCCATGAACACAATGAGGGTGAGTCTAGCCACTCTCCTCACGTCTGGCACACCCACCCACCACCCAGTCAGTGACCTCCGAAGTTGGATATGCATAAATTTGACGGTTCTCACCTGTCGGAATGGATAGCGCAAATGGAGCAGTATTTCAAACTAAATCACATCTTCGATGATGAGACTCAGCTTATGTTGGGGAGCATGTACTTGGACAATGAAAGGTGGCAATGGTGGGAATCGCATCAATGTTGGACTGGACCTTTTAGGACTTGGCCCAAATTCACCAAAGCTCTTCAACACCGCTTTGACCATGAATCATCTTTTTTGGGTCACCTTACTAAGATTTGACAGACTAGTACAGTGGATGAATATATTACAGCTTTTGAAGCCTTAGCCTTCTGCACTTGGGGTCTCTCAGATGTGTTCTACACGGAATGTTTTATCAATGGTCTTAAAGAAGCTATCAAAGCTCAAGTCCTACTGCACCACCCTCCCACATGGACTGAGGCTTGCAAGGTAGCTCGTAATGTGGAACGTGCATTAGCATCCCAATACAGTCGCCCAAATTTCTCCGCTAAAGTTCACCCCCCACAAGCTCACAACATGAGTCAAACACTTAAAGTCCAAAAGGTGTCACCTGCGAAATGGCCGAAAGAAGAAAGCAAGGCCTATCTTACTACTGCGATGAAAAATACTCCCTAGGTCATAAATGCAAGGAGCCCAAATTTTTTCAAATTGATGCCACTGACTACAGCTCAATAGAGGAAGATCCACCATTGGAGGAACATGAGTAGCTAGAAGAAGACAACCAAAAGGACAATGTCTCTGATGAACCAGTTATTTCGTTGCATGCTTTGGCAGGGATTTCTTCCCCTCAAACTCTTAAAATCAGAGGTTTTATTAAATATCGCCCAGTAGTAGTCTTGATTGATAGTGGAAGTACACATAATTTCATCCATCAAAAAGTCACAGAAGCAGTGCATTGTCTTGTACGAGCAGTTTCTAACTTCCAAGTTCAAATTACGGATGGAGGCACAATGAAATGTGAAGGCCACTGTGAAAATGTCAAACTTCAAATGGGGGATTATCAGTTGAAAACCCACATGTTTGCCATACACATTGGGGGTTGCGACATTTTCCTCGGAGTTGAATGGCTCCGCACTCTTGGGCCAATCACAATGGATTTCCAAGAGTTATATATGAGTTTTAAGCAGAACAACTACACACATACCCTCCGAGGACTCCAGCGGGAGCCCCCTCTATCATCAGCTCGCATAGGATGAAAAATTTGTTAAAAAAGGGCAATCATGGAGTTGTAGCTCAATTTAATGCCATCCAGGCAGTCAAAACCAAGCCTCTGCCAATTCATCCTGAGATGCAACAGATTTTAAATAACCATCTGCCGGTCTTTGACAAGCCTCATGAGCTTCCACCCTTGCGAGGGGAACATGATCATAGCATCACCTTGGTTACACAGGCCCAACCCCCAAATGTGCGCCCATACAGATATCCATTCACCCAAAAGAATGAAATAGAAAAAATCATCAAGGAACTTTTGGAAGTAGGTGCCATTCATCCCAGCATTAGTCCTTATTCATCCCCAGTGGTCATGGTGCTCAAGAAAGATGGGGAGTGGTGGATGTGTCCCGACTTCAGGGCCCTCAATAAGTTGACAGTCAAAGATAAATTTCCCATCC
>APFE030544022.1:48611-60503 GCA_000404065.3 Pinus taeda
CTAGAATGAGGAAGCACAACAGGCCTTTACAGCTCTAAAAAATGCCATGTGTTCCACTCCAGTTTTAGCACTACCTGACTTCACCAAATCTTTCGTCATTGAATGTGATGCTTTGGGTACAGGTATTGGGGCGGTTTTAATGCAAGAAGGGCGATCGTTGGCCTTCACAAGCCAACAACTCAGTGGGAGGAATCAGGGCCAATCTACCTACGAGAAGGAAATGATGGCCATCTTACATGCAGTCGACACCTGGCGACCTTACTTATTGGGGCGACATTTCCAAATCCGCACAGATCATCACAGTCTTAAATATTTTTGGAGCAACGCCTATCCTCCCCACAACAAAATAAATGGCTAGCCAAAATGCTGGGATATGATTATGAGATCATTTACAAGAAAGGGAAAGACAATAGTGTAGCAGATGCATTATCTCGCCAATTTGAGGAGGAAAATACTCTGCTAGCAATTTTCCTCCCCATTCCCAAATGAATTGACGAGGCTTACCAGGAATGGTTTTCACATCCCAGGCTCTCCCAACTCATTTCTCAATTGCAGGTAGATCCAAATTCCACCAAGCGCTACTCGTGGCAGGATGATATTCTTCACTACAAGGACAGAGTCCTAATATCACCAACATCCTCGCTCAAAAGTCGTATTTTGGCAGAATTGCACTCATCTCCCATTGCAGAACATTCGGGCTTTCAGAAGACATATGCTCGCAGCAAAAGATCATTTTTTTGGACAGGCATGAAAAAGGACATCCTTTCGTAGCAGAATGTGATGTCTGTCAATGCCAAAAAGGGGAAACCGTCAACACACAAGGCACATTACAACCATTGCCCATTCCGACATCAATTTGGATGGAGGTTTCTATGGATTTCATTGTAGGTCTTCCAAAGTCAGGGAACAAGTCAGTCATCATGGTGGTTGTGGACCGACTGTCGAAGTATGCTCATTTTTGCGCCCTACCCCACCCGTTTACACCAACTTTGGTTGCTCATTCTTTCATGGATCATATCTTTAAATTACATGGCATGCCCACTTCTATTGTGTCTGACCGCGACCCGATCTTCACCAGTAATTTTTGGTAGGAACTCTTCATAATACAAGGCACTCAACTAAAACTCAGTACTTCCTATCATCCGCAAACAGATGATCAAACCGAAGCCGTCAACAAATGTCTGGAAACCTACCTTAGGTGTTTCACTTCAGAAAAGAAACACCTTTGGGTACAGTGGCTACCTCTAGCTGAATGGTGGTATAACACCAACTATCATGCCACCACCAAAATGATTCCCTATGAAGAAGTATATGGTCAACTCCCGCCTTCACCTACTTCGTATCTCAAGGGATGCTCAAAAGTACAAGCAGTGGATCAACTCCTACAACACCGCGCAACCATGCTCGCCCATCTTCGAGAGAATCTTGATCAAGCTCAGAACCGCATGAAGCAACAGGTAGACCAGCATCGCTCAGAGTACCAATTTCAAGAAGGGGATCAGGTCTTTTTACGACTCCAACCATATAAGCAAATATCACTCAAAGACAAGGGGTGTCAAAAACTCTCTCCCAAATTCTACGGACCATATCAAGTACTTCAGCGCATTGGAGAAGTGGCCTACAAGTTGGCCTTGCCACCTACTGCAAAAATCCATCCAGTTTTCCATGTCTCATGCCTCAAGAAAGTGATTGGGAACAATTGTAGAATTCAGACCAGTCTACCTGAATTGGACGAAGAAGGGTCCATATGGCTTCAACCAGAATAGGTCCTAGACACACGAGTCAAGCAACTACGCGACCACATGATTAAGGAAGTCCTTGTCAAATGGAAAGACACCTCTCCAGAAGATCCAACTTGGGAACCAGCCACTATTCTTCAGCAGTTTCCGCAGCTTCAGCCTTGAGGACAAGGCTAGTCTTAAGGGGGAGGGCATGTTAGGGTCCCACCCTAACCCCCTTATTTATGTAATGGGATCACATCATAATCAAGAGTCAATAAAGCCCATATTAATAATTGTAAGTGGTTAATCTGCAATTAATAACAGAACCACAGTTAGTTACAAATGGGACGTAGTATTAGATAGATGGTATTATTAATACCACGGTATTGGCCCGTGGTATTGCATGTATGAGTCATATATAAAGGATAGAGACTCCTTGTGAGGGGCATCATGTCTTATTTTATAATCGAGCTTTGCTCTATTGGAGGTTGCCCCCTCGAAGAGGCAAGTGAACATTACTCTCTGAATAATAAAATCATTGATATTCTGTGTTCTGGGTATCTTTTCTTCACATATTCTGTATTTGGGTATCATTTGCAGGTTAAGAGCATAACAGTGAAGAAGGGCTTCCTAGCTGGAGGATGATGCTGGGTCAGAGCACATGGTTGTAATCCTCTTGCTACTTTTCATCTTAATAAAGCTATTCTTGTTTCCTTCCATATTCTTATGTACTTGTTTATATATGCATGTATATGGTTAATACACACCTGATCCTGTATTATTTATGAATTTAGATCCTTCTTTCTTGGATAGTAGTATGTTGCTGTGATTCCACAGGTTCTTTTGAAGCTGAGCAGACAAAGAAGAAGCGGCGAAGCTATATCAAGAAGGAGAGGAAATCAAACGCAAGACTCAGGTTGGTCTTCTTGGTTCTCCTCTCGTCTATTTTCATAAAAGGAAACAATAGTAGATTTTGATTGTTTGTTTCTAAGATAGCCACCCATCTTAGTGGGAATAGTAGCATCTGAGTGGACACTATTCCCGGATAACACCTGAGCCACTTCTGCGGATCTAATGTGGTCATCCTAGTGGTTGTGTCAATAATGCGGTGCATTAGTTTCTCGATCGCCAAGTGTAAGAACTTCTCATGGTCGGCTAAGTCCCAGTCTTCCATCTTTAACAGAGGAACCTGCCTCAAGTGTGTTCCTTCAAAGACAATCTCATTTGGCAGTAGAGGGGTTTGTAAGGGGACCTTACTCTCGTCAACGTCTTTTGGCACCTTAGCCTTGTCCTTGCGTGAAGGGACATACTCAGGAAACCGAGTGATAGGGCCAACACCCTGGACTTCATCTTCCTCCATGTTTATCCCCAAGTCCTCATCATCCATTGAGATGTCTTTAATTTCTTCCTCCTCCGGCTCCAGATTGATGGCTTTACCCTTTTCCTGTACAGTAGACTTGTCCTTTGGTGGGTTTCTTCTCAGTGATGCGTGCACCGGTATTGTACGCTGCTTGCCCTTCTTATCCTTCACACTATCCTTGGTTGGGTTTGGCTTTGGTCTAAGTGTCTATCGTGATTTGGGAACTTCTGTTAATACTTCTGCAACCTTCAGGGTAGCTTCTTCTACCTCCCCAACAACCTCCGTCATAGCCTCCTTGGCTATCACTCCTTCGGTATCCATAGCTTATGCGGGTGCCGACATGACACTATTCACCAATTTTTGTGTTCACATTTGGTAATTATTCAAACGACGAACTCACTACTAGAGCTTCAAAAAATTCTCAGTTCATGTGTGCATGAGATCTCAACAACTCAATTCTCAAGATGCCAAGTGTTTTTCGCTGGGCAGCCACCTGTAATTTATAGGGCATTTTGAATTCAAATATGACCATTCCCCCCACATTCGATTCATTAATGTCAAATTGGCGACAGATTTTCAAGGATATGACCTATAAATTTTGTCTTAAATGTCCTCTGCCCACTCCATTTGGCTGCATTTCTAGCATAAGATCATGAACAATGACTTTAACGGTCACTTTCTGACTGACCTACGTGATTTCTCCCTGAGTAATGCAACTCCCTGCGTGCTGTTGCGAACCCTGTGACACTTCCTTGCTTCCAACAATCCTCCAGTCGCGCAGCTCCCCAACCCAAGTAGTGTATTTTATAGTCTCGCACCTCCTTTCAGCTACTTGGAGCACTAAGACTATGCTACCCTCATATAGTCACATGTCTAGACCACTGGCGTATGGCTTCAATTGGCTGCAATTCACCTTTCCTCGGAAGGGATCTCCATTCAATTTAACCAATTGAACCACTCCATCATCAGTAATCTCCTTAATGATATAGGGCCCTAACCAGTGCATTCTAAATTTCCCTGGAAATTTATCAAACTTGCTCTCATATAACTAAACTAGGTGATTTACCTTAAAGTTGTGCAACTTAATGTGCTGATCATGCCATGATTTTTCGCACTGCCTTTGGACTTGTTGGTGGAATCTAGCTAGAAATATCTCTTCCTCAAGCCCAACCAACTGCACAAGCCTCTCTTCGAGGGCTCTGTGATCCATCATACCTGTGAGTGCCGCTATGCGTAGACTAGGCACCATATACAAGCCTAAAGGGTGTCTGTCCAGTCAAATTTTTGCATGTCATCCGATAGGCCCATAGTACTACGGGTATGTGTAGGTCCCAATCACTTCGTTGAGCATTGCAAATCATGGTCAGTGCATTCTCCAACACTTTATTGAAAGCTTCCACCATCCTGTCAGCCTCTGGGTGATAAGGTGTGCTTTTCTGGTGATATACCTGAAATTCCTCCATTAGCACACTGATCGTCTCGTTCAAAAATTCAATACCATGATCACTCATCAAAACCTTTGGACACCTAAATCGTGTCAGTACATACTCAAAGAGGAACTTTGTAGTAGTCGCTCCTGTGCAATCCTTCATAGGTTGTGCCTCCACCCATCGAGTCAAATACTCTGTCGTGGTGATAATGTACAACGCTCCCGTCTTCTTCCCTTGGGGCTGAATGGGTCCCACAAAATATATCACCCGTTTCTCAAAGGGTTGTAATGTCATCTATGGATTCTGAGGTAGCTCATCCCTTCACCATGGCCTACTTGTCCTTTGACACACATCACACGCCTTGCAGTAAGATTTTGAATCGTGATGGAGGGTTGGTCACCACAACCCTGTGCGTAGAATCTTCTGCGCGGTCTCTCTCCCTGCATAATGATCTCCCGCGGTGCCCCCATGAAAGTTTGCAAGGATACTGCTCCTTTCAAACTCCAGTACATATCATCGTAATACTTCATCAGACCCCATTTTGTACAAATGTCTGGCAATGACAAAAAAGTCTGCCGCGCGTACAACTAACTCCTTCTGCTGGACGGTGTAACTTTCCGGGGCGGTTCCTGTCTTTAGGAAGTGTATGATGTCTTCAAAGTGACCATCTATGATGTGCACAACAAATAGTTGCACGTCATGCAATCCCTCCTCCAAATTAGTGGGCTCTTCCCCTGTTTTGATGCGCGACAGATGGTTTGGTCCCACGTTTAGTCGTCTAGGCTTCACAATAACCTCAAAATCATACTCGTGGAACAATAACAACCATCTACAGATTATTTCCCCCGATAGAGGCTTATTGACCAAGTATTCCAACACGGAGTGATCCGTATACATCTTAAAATGGCCACCCGACAAATAGTGTCTAAAATTCTGGAGCACGTATACCATGGCTAACCCTTCACGCTCGGTGGTGGAATAGTTCTTCTCAGCCTTGGATAACCTTCTACTTGCAAATGCTATGGGATGGTCCAATTATCCTCCGCTAGCCTGTGTTAGTACTGCTCCTAGTGCTAAACATGATGCGTTGACATGTACATGAAACTCCTTCTTCCGATCTGGGAAGACTAAAATCGGCGCGGTGACCATATTTTCTTTCAATACATCCAATATTTTATTATAGGCCTCGTTTCAACAGAATGTGACTTCCTTTTTCAACAACTTCTCCATAGGTGGGGTGATCTGTGCATAGCCCTTGATAAACTTCCTTTAATAGCCAGTATGTCCTAAGGTTGCTCACAGCTGTTTTACACTCTTCAGTTCTTCCAAGTTAAGTATCACCGCAATCTTCGAGGGATCTACCATTATTCCCTTCATACAAACCACATGACCCAGCAGAGTCCCAAAAGGAACACAAAACATGCATTTCTTCAAATTCTGTGCAATCTGGTACATTCAACAAGTATCTAGCATCGGGTGCAAACTTGTGACATGGCGTTTGACCAGCCCAAAGACAGCCTAGTCTTCAAAGTACACTTCCAAAAACTTATGAATAAATTCTTTGAGCGCAACAATGACTACGCGTGAAAAAATTGCAGGTGCATTTTCCAATTCGAAAGGCATTACGGTATATTGAAAACATCCCCACTTAGTCGCGAAGGTCGTCTTACTTCTATCCTTTGGTGAGATTTTTATCTGATGGTACCTAGAGAACCCATCAGTGAAGGAATACGCTTCCTAGCCACCTACATTATCCAACACCTCATGAGTGAACGAAATCGGGAAAGAATCATGTATGCAAGCATCATTCAACTTCCTAAGATCTATGCATATCCTTATTTCATCCTTCTGCTTCTTTTCCTGTACCACCATTGGGCTTACCCAGTCAGATTCTTCTATGGGCTCAATGATGCCTACCACGAGCATCTTGTCTAGCTCTAAGTGAACCTTCTCCTTATTCTTCGGATTGAGGCGGTAAGGCCTTTGCTTAACCAGCTTTGCGTTGGGTTTTAACATGATCTTCATAATGCCCAGGTCTCCTATTATCCCTTTTAGCTTTGTAAAATTGGTATGGAACAGATCCTGGTATTCGCAGAGCAATTTAGTGACCTTATCCACCATTGCGTCATTGCGAATTTGGGTTCTGCCTCCGTACCAATATTTACTTGTTTCATTTTTAGTGGCGCATTATATCAGGATTCTCAATCTGTGGTCCCTCAACCTCACTGTGACCCTCGGTTTTAGGGATGTCAATATTTCATGGATCCTCATTTTCTTCTTCAGCAGTCACGTTATAGCATTCCAGTGCGTGGCTTAGCTGAGTAGCCGAATTGGGTTGAATCAGATCCAAAGGACCTTGCGGTATCCTAAAGATTGCTGCTTTCACTTCTTGTAGCGCTTCGTTAATACAGTCAAACCCATCTTCAAAGATGAATGTCATTATGAATCCTTCACGCAGGAATATCCCATTCACCTGTACCATGGCAGAGCTCTATTTCCAAGTACCAGTTCATCAGGATGACATCCAAGGTATGACATAACAAGTGCACCCAATCTAGTTGGGGCATCGTTCCACAAGCCTGAGCCCATTTGGCCAAGTGTGTGTGTGGATCGTCCTTCCCATCATATTTTCCTATCATTCATACCTTCGGTTCCCCAAAGTGTGTTCTCATCCTCCTCCTACACTCACGCTAATCATCAAAGCTACCCTTGTGCATACCCCACCATCTCGTGGGCGTAGCACGCCGTGTCGAGTCCAAAGCCTGGAAGCGTTGCTTCTCTGGTACTTCCCTCTCAAATGCATCTAGAAATACATCTACATCATTCAAGCCATTGTAAGTGGGTAGATTTCTTACCTCTGATGACACACAGCGCAACGACTGGGTCATCATGTTACAACTTAGCATGGTTACTTCATGTAGTCAATTCTTCTAGCGCTCTAATTCTTCATCAAAGTCTGAGGTGCAGGAACTCTCGTGATCCCATGTAATTCATCCATCCGCTATTTGATTCACCCAATCTTGGTCTCACACTATTATCTTATATATGCAGTACAAATCATCATCATTCTTATAATCACAGGCTGGTCCAGTATAGCGCAATCCTTCAGCAGGATCTAGGGGTACTATTACGCGGAGAAATTTCTTCTCAAATGTTATCTTTTACTTCTTTAGGTTGATTACACCATTCATATCAGTAGCCCAATCAATACCAAGGAGTGCAGGGTAGGGGTTGTTGTCATCCACAATTTATATTACTTCAAAGTTAGCCAATGTGCTCGTGCCTTCAATATCTATAGTCACTTCTTATAGGCGTCCCATGGGGATGATCTTCTGTTGATTTTCCATCCTTAACTCAATTAGAGACCATTGCAGTGCGAGCCTTCCCATCCAATCCCAAGTCTTATTTGGTAGGACGTTTGTGTCTAACACCAGATCCAAAATAACCTGATCCATTTCATATTCTCCTATATGTGCAATCAGTCTCATCTCTCATCCTGTCCTTGCTTTATACTTACCAATCTTTTGTACCACATGCGGTTCACCTGGAGTGTTTCCAGCGCATCTATTTATAAGCTCTTGTAATCCCTTCACATCCTTGCTTTCACGCAATAGATTCATGCAGGTTTCTAGAAAGGTCGTAAGAATAGAAGGGTCCATTTCCTGATCAGGCTTATCCTTGCTCCCTGAGGTAGAGGCCTCAACGAAGCTTTTCTTTGCTTCCATGAACGTTTCACGTGGATGCTCCAAATAAAATTCAGCCTCCTTCATCGGAGCTTTGCAAACCCATTTGATGTCTTTGGGTTGTTTCCCCTTATCATCCCTTGTTGCAATTCCACTTCAGAGCACTATATTCACATTTTGATCCTCTTCATGAGGCTCAAACCTCATCATATGAAGGTTTTGAGTCGGCTGAGGTGGTAGTGCCCCTTTATCACGTATCCTCGCTATTAGCGTAGGACAATTCTCCATTTCATGATTAAATATATTGAAATATCTGCACAATGGACGTGTTGGGTTAGTGAATTCACCAGCATAGTGTCCTGGTCGTCCACAGTTGTAGCATATTAGTTGTCCGCGACCTCTACTGGGTCCTCCTCTGCCTCGGCCTCATCCGCGCCCCTGAAAGCCTATTCACGCCATCCCTGCGCTTTGGTCAAGTGGTCGCATTTCTTCCTGAAACCTATAGGCGGGTGTTCTGTCCATCACAAATTCATAACTTCTACAGTTGCGCTCATCATGCCCCATCAACCTACAGAAGTTGCAGAACATTTGTTGCGGTGTTTGTACAAACTCCTATAGAAAATGACATTTATTCATCGTATCTTTTCCTGCTACCCGACATATAGTGCACCACAACGCAGGCCCCGTGCTTGGTCCTGCTTGAGCTTCCGGGCTGAAAGGCATCGGTCCTTCTCCTGCAATATTGTTCACAAAGACTGAGCAATGGTCTTTGTCATGCCCCTAACCTTTACATTTCAGGCACCATACCTCTTTGTGCACCTTCGATCAAACTATTCTGTGCTACTTCAAACTTTACATTTCAAGGCAAAGATTTTGGAACTGCGCATGGATCTGCTGAATCCCCAGATTCAGATCTTGCATCGGTATTTCATGTAGTCTCATTGCAATCTCCAAGGCCTTTTGTTGAGTATATTCTCAAATTTTTTCGGGACATGACCAGAACTCAGATTGGGAAGGAAGAATATGGTCCCTGGGTTCCCGCGCCCACCCCTCCTGCTTTTAATAAAAATAAAAATATTTCGGATAGCGAGTATTGTCCAGAATCTTCAAGTCAAATTTATACATATCTAATGAGACAATTACCTAAATTTTCTTTTCGTAACTTGAGATTAAAATACAAGATCAATTGTCCCAACGTACCATAGGGAAGTAAATCTCAGGTTCACCAATTAGTAGGTATGAGAGGATAATGTCAGATCCTCAAGGATTTCCTGAGTTGTAATTTTTTGTTGTGACAACACAACCCTTAGGTGTGGCAAGAGCGAAGCCACAAACCACTCGTGGTGCTTTCCATTTGTTAAGTTCATATTAGCTTCGGAGATTTTACACTTCAACCTCTGATCCAATTCCCAAGGTGTCTTGCCTAATTTCATCACGATTTTCTTGAACCCCACAATCGATTGTGCCTCAGAATTAGGCCTACTGAACTCCTTATTTAACATGGTCTGGATTTCCATCACCCCAACATTTGGGTTATCATTAGAGTACTTGATGTAATAGGTTAGCAAAAAATCCTGCAAAGCACTAACCACTATTACCTTCTTCATGTGATCATCTGTAACACCCTGGGCTTCCCATAGAGCTTTCATGACGAACCCAGATTGGTCTGGGTCCTCATTTCCCAACCCTTTAAACAAAGGCAGCTTCATTGAATTTTCCATGTTGAATTGCGATGGAGGTGGTGGTGGTATGGGTGAAGTTGTAGGTGATCGTGGTGAAGTTGGAGGTGGTGTGGGTGGAGGTGGTAGTCGCATGAATCCTTGTCTTATTAACTGAATTTCACTTCGTGGAGAAAGCTGCGCTACTCCCTCTTCCTCACCCAATGGAGGTGAAATTAGTGGTCTATACTCAGGACCCTTTCTTCCTTCATTTCTGTAAGTCTTTCCACTTCACATAGCTCTGAACATCAAGGTAGTTGCATAACCCCTTTTTTTGCACAATAATATCTTAATCTAGGTATCCAATTCTTCAACTACTTACTTCACAGACCTTTGAAAAAGTGCCTCTTTGCCTCGCTGTAACTAACTAAGGTATCGACCATGAATTCAGTCACAAATCCTCCTATGATGCGATCAAGCCAGTGATCGACAACACGGACAATCTTATCCTCGGAGGCTTCTAGTCTCTGTACTAACTCCAGGGTCCACACAATAGGACCGTCAAGCCTCTACCTTCCTTGGCTAATTTCTAGCTTCACGATCCACTCGTATAACTCAACTGGAAAGGAACAAAAAAAGATCTCGTGGATTTCTATATATAGGTACCTGTCCAACCAATGTTCCTTTGTCATTCGTGGATTTTTGTTCTCCTGCGTTGCAAATTTGTGGATCTTCCTGTCCAAGCAGTCTTTGATCTCTTTCTTATTTGGATTCCAGTGATACGACAAAACACAACTCTTATGCAGATTCTATTCCCAACAACGAAACCATTTGTTGGTTGCGTGGGGCCTGATCCAGGTTCAAGATTAGTTAGCCAAACAAATCCCTACACTACTGGCCCTTTCGGCATGAGCCCGCAGAGCGCGGCTCGAATTCTCACCCAAAGCAGTATGGGGGGATGATGGAACCAAGTCCTTAGCCTAATATGGTCATGATGTCAGTTTATACCATCTGTTCCTATTTTCACACAGGTCACTAAGTTCTGGGGCTCTATTAGTCTAGCCCTTTATTTTGCCCTTTGGTACCTCCGCGAAGGAGTACGATTGACCCTTACACAGCCCTAACCTACGGTCCAGGTACTTTCATGTTGATATGATAGCGTATGGTATAGGTTACCAAGTTATCTTAAGAGTTTTACTTATGTTACTAAACAATCACAGTTAGCGCCGCGTAAACAGATATTCTTACTTGCGTTTGATTAACTAATACAGTCACATATATTCACGCATCATAGGAACATTGTAAATTAAACCCAAAACACAATATAGCCAGGTGCATTAACAAGAAATAAATACACTGAATTTTCAAAATACTTCTCTTTATTGATATCTTCAGATTATTACAGACTCTATTCGCCCTGCGTACATAGCTGCAGGGGTCCACATACTCAACTGTGGACTTCTACCTTAGGCCTGTGCACACTCAGCTGTAGAGCCTCTACCTATGCTAAGACCTGAAACACTTAGACTTCTTTACCAAGACTCCAAGCCTTGTCTTCTACTCCCAAAAACTTATGACTACTTAGAGCTTACTTACTTAGCTCTTTTTATACAATCCCCTGGTCTGCGAACCATGGGTAGATCTTTACAACCGACTTTACACTTTACAAAAAAGGGCGGACAACCCTTTATGACTCTTGACAACTTCGCGCTCCACGACCACAAAATGTAAAGAATTTACTACTTTATTACAAAATTGACCCAAAGCATGGGCTTTTAGCCCCAGAATTGTCCTTGGGGGATAACATTCCCAACACTAGCCTTGTCGTTTCCTGATAGCTTTGCTGAGATGGGCTCACATATTCGGTTGAGCTGGGATGGATAGATGGATTCGAAGCTAAGTAGGGTGTATCTTCGAAATGACAAACACATGGCCTGTTGGGTTGTGTTATATTCTTTCCACGACTAGCCCACGTAGCTAACCGGGGGGTTAGAGGAGGGGCGGAGCCCCCCCTTTGTTGCGCCGATTGCGTAACGGGGG
>APFE030544022.1:61367-91106 GCA_000404065.3 Pinus taeda
GCTTCGGCATGTATAAATATGTATTATAACATTGAAAGGAACATAATGAAAAATCAAGCTGGTAGTCCCAGTTTTGGGATCCAGGGGAAAATCTCTGTGTATATGTGTTATGCTCTCGCATTGTTTATTTTCTGTGTTTTAGAATTTATATGCTGGTAATTTCTGTACGGGGTTAAAACCTACATTTGGTATCAGAGTTGTTTTGGCTTCAAGCGGATGCCTTTGTTGCTGAGGGGTTTCGCTCGGGCTTGTGATAGACCCTATTCAATGGGAGATCAGCGAGATCAATACTAGTTGTGAAAGAAGATGGGGAGCAGTGGAAGATATAGATCGAGAAATTTAATGGTCAGAGTTTTGAGTTGTGGAAACCCAAGATGGAGGATTTGTTGGTGGATAAAGATCAGTGGATCGTAATAGATCTGGGTACTAAACCAATGGGTGTGTCTGATGAAGAATGGAAGAAGTTGGATCGGAAGGCAAAGAGCACAATACGATTGTGTGTCTCAGATTCAGTATTGCTAACTGTATTAGGGGAAGCTACGATGAAGGCTTTGTGGGACAAGTTAGGGACTTTGTACCAATCTAAGTCTCTGGTGAATAAATTGTTCCTGCGGAAAAAGCTGTATAACCTAAGGATGAAAGATGGGGACTCAGTGACAGAGCATCTGAACGCATTTAATACTATGGTAAGTCAGTTAGCATCTGCTGACATTAAAATTTCAGATGAAGATAAGTGCATCAGTTTGTTGTGTTCTCTACCAGATTCGTGGGATAGTTTGGTTATTGCAATAGGTAGCAATGCAATTGCCTTGTAGTTTGATGAAATAGTCTCATCCTTGCTGATGGAGGAGATGACACGAAAAAATATGGAGAGCCAGAATGGTAATGCCTTGTGTATATGAGGACGGTCCCAGAACAAAAACAAAAATAAGTCATTGAGTGGGAGATCTAAATCTAGAGGGAGATCTAAATCTCCAGGAAAACTTGTAAAGGTGGTGTGCTGGAAATGTGGAAAGGAAGGGCATTACAAAAGGGATTGTAAATCTAAAGCTCCTGATAAAGGAAAGGGATCTGATGATGCTTCTTCCGCAAAGGCGAAAAAAACCTCAGATGAAGGTGGGGATGTGTACTTGGCTTCTTCAAGTACACATGTAGATCATGAGGCATGGTTGATTGACTCAAGTGCATCCTTTCACTTCACTCCCCATAGAGAGTGGTTCTGCGAGTATGAGAAATATGATGGTGGTGATGTCTTCTTAGGAGATAGGAAGGCTAGAATCATTGGTCGCGGAAAAGTAAAGTTGAAGTTGCAAGGTGGAAGTGTTAGAACCCTTCCGGGTGTTCTGCATATTCCTGCGTTGGCCAGAAATCTGATTTCTGTAAGCAAGTTGGATGATGCAGGTGTAAAGACAGTGTTGGAGAAGGATACCTGCAAGATGGTTCGAGGAGCACTGGTATTGATGCGGGGAGTTCGGATTGGAACTCTGTACAAGCTGCAAGGTAGCACTGTTGTTGATGGGTGCAATAGTTCTATGGTTCCTGAAAATGGAGCAGAAAATGTAGTGGTATATGGAGAGAAGACCATGCTGTGGCATCAAAGGCTTGGACATATTGGAGAGAAGGGCCTTTGAATACTTCATGGTAAAGGTATGGTAGAAGGTATGAGTAATAGCTGCCTGCGATTTGATTTCTGTGAAAATTGTAGTATATGGAAGCCAAATCGGGTGAGTTTCCCCTCTGGTGGTAAGAGGACGAAACAAATATTAGAGCTTGTGCACAGTGATGTGTTTGACCTGTGAAAGTTCCATCACTGGGTAAGTCTGTGTACTATGTATCATTTATAGATGACTTCTCAAGGAATACATGGATATATTTCCTTAAGAAGAATCTGAAGTCTTTGACAGGTTTAAAGAATTTAAGGCTCTGGTGGAAAATCAGACAGAGAAGAAGATAAAGGTGCTGAGGACAGATAATGGTGGAGAATTCTGCAGCAAGGAATTTGAAGAAATTTGTAAGAAGTGTGGTATAGCACGGCAAAAGACTACTCCATATACACCTCAGCAAAATGGAGTCGTAGAAAGAATGAACAAGACATTGATGGAAAGGGCAAGAAGCATGCTCAGTGGTGCCGGGTTAGGACAAGAATTCTGGGCAGAGGTGGTGGATACTGCATGTTACTTGGTCAACAGGTCACCTTCGTCAGCGTTGGAGGATAAGAGTCCACAAGAAGTATGGAATGGTAAGAAACCCTCTCTTTCACATCTGAGGGTATTTGGATGTGATGCATATGTACATGTTCCAAAGGAGAAATGAACCAAGTTGGATAGTAAATCTGAACAGTGCATCTTTATTGGGTATAAGGATGGTTTAAAGGGTTGTAAGCTTTGGAACCCAGTAACAAGGAAGGTTGTGTACAGTCGAGATGTGGTGTTCAGAGAGGTGAAAGATGTTATTAAACATGAATTACAACCAAAGGAACCTGTGAAGATAGAGTTTGAACTGAAGGAGGAAGAATCAGACTCTGTAGCAGAGGAGGAATCAGAAGATGAAGAGCCACAAACTCCGGCTGTGAGAAGGTCAGCTCAAGAAATAAGGCAGCCAGAAAGGTATAGTCCATCTGCTTTCTGTTCAAACTTTTCTTTGTCTGTTACTAATGATGATCCCAGAATTGTGAAGGAAACAGTAGTTTCAGAGGATGGAAAACTCTGGAAAGAGGCCATGGTTGATGAAATGGCATATTTGCACAAAAATGAGGCTTGGGATCTGGTGGAGTTGCCGGCTGGAAGGAAACTCATTGGCAGCAAATGGGTGTTCAAGAAGAAGAGAGATGCAGACTAGGCTGGAGATTTGGATTAGAGAAGATCTACAAGTTGGTATGTGTTTAACCTATTTGGAGGTGTAGTCAGTTGGATGAGTAAGAAACAATCTATAGTGGCACTATCAACTATAGAGGTAGAATACATGGATGCCACTCATGCAAGCAAGGAAGCAGTTTGGTTGCAGAGATTGTGTTCAAGTATGGGGTTAGTACAGGGAGCTATAAGGATAGACTGTGACAGCCAAAGTGAAATTTTCTTGGCAAATAACCCTGCATATCATTTAAAGACAAAGCACATTGATGTTCAGTATCACTTTGTGAGGGATATTATAGAAGACAAAAAGGTGTTGCTGGCAAAGGTGGAAACTTTGAAGAATACTGCAGATGCATTGACAAAATCTGTGAGCTCTGAGAAGTTCTCTTAGTGTAGAGAAACAATGGACATCGCAGGGCTAGATAAATGACTAAGCTCTCTTGTGGCCTCTTGTAGAAAGAAAACTACAAGTGGGAGAATGTTGGGTTGTGTTATATTCTTTCCATGACTAGCCCACGTAGTTAACCGGGGGGTTAGAGGAGGGGTGGAGCCCCCCCTTTGTTGCGCTTATTGGGTAGCGGGGGGGGTCACTAGGGGTTTGAGTGGTGCAGGTAACCCCACTCTATGGGGTCTGGGGCAGCGCCCCGGGAAATTTTGGTTTTGGAACCTATCTTAGGTTGGGTGGACCCACCTATAGTTTTGTGCATGATTTTCGCACATGTTTTTGGACGCGATGGTTTTCAGTCCATGGTATTGGATGCTTCGACATGTATAAATATGTATTATAAAATTGAAAGGAACATAATGAAAAATCAAGATGGTAGTCCCAGTTTTGGGATCCAGGGGAAAATCTCTATGTATATGTCTTTTGTGTGTTATTCTCTCGCATTGTTTATTTTTCTGTGTTTTACAATTTGTATGCAGGTAATTTCTGTACGGGGTTAAAACCTACATTCCCTAGTGGTCCTTGAACTAGACTATGGATCATGGTAAATCCATTAGCCTAGTAACCCATGAGTCAGACTGTTGGTTGCAGTAAAGCCAGGATTGTGTTCCTCAGTGGGCCTAGGAATCCTTTTCAGTGAATGACAAGATATACAGTAAATCAAAGAGGTGGAATTCTCTCCGTTGGGCCTAGTAGTTCAGGGATGGGATGTACGGTAAAGCTTGGAGAGTGTGTCTCAGTGTAGGGCCTAGTGATCCCTGGATCAGACTGTGGATTTCGGTAAAGACTAAGAGACTAGGAGGCACTCAAATTCCTCACAGTGTAGGTGGAGAACTCCGGTGGAATCCATGCTTGTTTGGTGTGTTCTATGAGTCCCATGTTCATGCTTGGAATATGGAATGGGGGTGAAAGGCTGAAGAGATATTTGGCTCAACCATTCTATGGTCAGGTGGAATGTGGAAGTCCCATCCTGGGTTTGAATTTTGCATCAGTAAGGAAATTTTATTTATCCTTGTAATTCTATGACCATTTTAATGGATTATATGCGGTTTATATGGTTGTAATTTCATGAGTATTTTTGTTATAATTGTCAGGTTCCTATACCAATAGGAGTCATAATTTTGAATGACTAAGATTAACCCTTGTAATATTGTACATACATTTTCCTTCTGCAAATGTTTTCCATATTAAAAAATTGAAAAATATAAAGAGGGTATGTCATAAAAGAAAAATCAAAGCACAAAAAGAATAAAAGAAGGTCAAAAAATGAAAATATATGAACCCCAAAAACAAAAAGAGACCATGAAAGTGTGCAAGTCTAAATGCCACTACTATTTACTTTTATGCATAATAATGATTGTGTGTAACTAGTTATTCATGCCACAATAATGGTAATCAAATTGCTTAATCTTGGATATTTCATGCTTTGAATTTTATGCTTATAGTTAGAGAGTAAAATCTGACCAAACAACTTAATCTTGGCAGATAATTATATAGGTAGAGAAAATAAAAGGAGCTCATCAGTTTAATCTGAGCCCCTAGAAGATATAAGGTTAGAAGTAGATAGTTTTTTTTTATAAAAGAAAAGGAAAGAAAAGGGTATGCTAGCCTAAATGCACCCAAATAAGTATAAAGAAGAATAAAATGTTAGGGTAGGTAATGGGTAAGTAGAAGAAAGGTTGCTAAAGTAGAAAGTTGATTGGATCAAAACACATGCATCAAACTTAGACACATATTTTAATATGTATGACCAATTATGGAAGCAAAAATAAAGGTTTGCAAATTAATGTCATTAAATCCTCCTCATTCATTTTCCCCTTACTTACTAATTTCCTATATACAATTATGTTCTAAGTACTTTAAATCCTTCAAGTCAAAGAGGCTTAGAGCATTTCTCTAACTTTTGGTGGGATTGAACCCTTGGCTTAATGAATTATGGACATCAAGTGTTAGAATCCCCTTCATAAAAGTCACCCCTTCATTTCCCTAATAAAACTCTTTTTCCTAAGGTTAAACTTCATTAGCCTATGAAAAGTGAGAAATACCATGTCAAATCCCATTTCATTCAAAAACCCACAAAAGATTTTATCCCATATTAATTTCTAATTTAATTATATAGCTCCCATAATCCCTTGTTTCTCCTATATAAATAAATCCCTATGTATTATCCCCACCCAGAGTTTAACTGTAAAATATAGTTTTATTCTATTCCCCTAACCCCATGATTAACCTCGCGATAATCACAATCCGCTGTAATTAAAGCCCCTAGGCCCCCCCTAAACCTCCATCCAATTCCTCCGCGCTAGTCTGCCATCCGAATACAGTTCGATCATCTAGGCCCAAATCAAACAGCGCATAGCCATATCAGGCTCGCTCGATGCCCGGCCTTTACCTAAAGTTAAAGCATCATTAAACCCCACCCGATCGATTAAAACTGTGATTAAAGTCTTAATTAATCACAAACTGTCAAAGTTTAGAGAACTTGGCCCTCGAAACTCATGCTTTTATCACCCGTGCGCTTCCCTCGCCCGATTTCCATTTGAGCACCATCCCCCTCATCCGACGGTCCACAACCATATTGGCTGCACTCGATGGCCGATCGTTACCCTCCCAATAAAGCATTTTTCCCCCGAACCCCAAATGCTACGTGTTAGGTGCAGAGGTAGATCAGGTGACCCCTCCTCAATACCGCCTTCACCACAAAAGCAGTACGATGGCTTGGAAAACCACCTCCTTGCATAAGACAAGACCATCACTATTCACTTAACTAATCCCGAGCCAAATTTAAAAAGTTACCCGTTAAAACCCTGAAAACCCTCGTTTTCATTCCTTTTGCCCCGTTTAATATTAAAAACTATCAAACCCTTCCGGCGCCACCCTGAACCTCAACAACACAATTTGACCTCCGATTACTTTCAAAACATTTCCATGACTCCTTCCCCAGACATCCCTGTGCAATAAAGCCATCAATTGCCTTTCCCGCCAACCTATGTTTTCTTAATGATTGTTGTATTTTGCAGGTAATTAGCAGAAGGCCAGAGCTTGGATAAACAATTTTGATATTAGTCACAAAACTTGTTTACTCCAAGGCTTGAAAGGAAATCTATTAAAAACCTTCATTCAGAGGAAGAAAACAGTTATGCACAGAATAGAGAAAGAAATCATTTACACAGAAATATTGACTATTAAAACAAAGGAACCAGTCAAAGCATATAGTCAAAAGACAAATAGATCAAACATACAGAAAGTTGATCAATATCCATTACCATATACTGATACATATAAAAAACTAAATGATTTACTGTTGAAATACATAGTAAAAAGTTAAAATGTACAATACAAGTAAAAACACACTAAAGGATATTGACAGGTCATCAAAGTAAACGTGTATTAGATGAAAGAATACTAGCGTCAAAGAGTATCAGATGAAAGCCTATAGTAAATAAAGCCTCCAATGTGAAAGTTCAAACAACAAAGAGCATAAAAGGCTAAGACCAAAACATAAAGGCTAGAAGTACCACAATAAATGGGACAACATGAAAGCAATTCAATAGCTGTCTTTATCTTCCTGCAAGAAGATATTTTGATTTCCTAGATTAAATCTCAAGCTAGTTTCAGATATTTTGTAATAATTTTTGTATAAATACTTTGCAATTCGAAGTATGTAGGTGTGGATTCTTAGACATTTCTATAGAAGTTTGATCAAGAGACTGTAAAGCTATTGTATCATTGGCTGAGCCAACAAGCTGGATTGATGAATAAAGGCAAGATATTTCACAGGATTCATGTGTTAAGCGAAGTGTAGACAAGTATTTTCTCATGTTATTGTTATCTTTCTTAATGTTTTTCCACAATATTTAATGTGTTTCTGAATCTTAATGCTATAACTGGAATAATATCTTAGAATTTGTTTAATTACACTCTGTTTTAACAGTTAGGCATATAAATGTTTTCCACTAATATCTAAGTTAAGGAATTCTTAGTTTCTCCTTAGTTTAGGTTGTTTTACTGGTAATCTAGGTCAAAGAATTCTTAATTTCCTTTTGCTTTGATTACCTTCTATTCCTCGTTTATATCCCAGTCTGAGAACCTTGAATTTCTCTCTCACTCTGATTTAAACCATTTCACCCCCCTGTTCCAAAGACCTGCGCTTTACTCTGCTAGCTTTCCCTTTGAACACTCCCTTTAGCGAGTTGATCCAGTTCTATTGCCCTTCTGTTGAATCCATATCCCAATGGTCTAGAGACATCATTCTATCCATATTTTTCAAGGATCCCACCACCCAATCTTCAATACAAATCAAAAACCCCCCTGAAAATTCATAACTAGCCTAAAATTCCAGCAAAAAAAGGTAAATCTTATAGAGAGAGCCCTCTTTGAGCCATAGGTTGGCTAAAACCTATGCTTAAAAGTTGGTTTGTGGTTACCTCAGTCATTTTTTTCTTCTAGTAACTTCTAGAGAAATTTCTTACTGATAACATAGTGGCGACCATACTGGGGACTAACGAATCCACAGTCTTAATAAAGCTTCAAGAAAATTCTAAATCTATATTTTGAGCCTCTTAAAGTCATTTGTTAGAAGTTATTTTGAAAAATCCTCACAAAAACAATTAAAAAAGTTGGAAATTCTGGCTTCTAGGAAGACTCATTTGACTAGGGCTAATCTAGACCCAAACCTTGCCCCAGTAGTTGATAATCCCAACCTAATTTTAAGAAAATCTAAAAAAGGAGAAAGTTTAGTTAGCCAATTACCACTAGTTAAAGCTAATTCATGTCCTGATGAGTAGTTATGTTTAGAAGAAATACCCTTTGATGTACCATTTGATCTTTCATTATTTAGAACAAAATTTGAAAATGCAATCGATGAAACTGTTCTAGATCCTAATTTTATTGCAGACCTTGAAATTCAATAGGCAAAAAAATCAATTGATGGGTACATTCTGAAATCTCCACAATCATCCATTAATACTACCACAACCCCTAATCTTTTTGAACAATTGTCCACTACCTTGAGTTCACCATTGTTCCCTTCAACCTCAACAATAATACCTTCTGAAGTCCATTCTTCACCACCATTTATGCCCTCACTCCCTTACCAACCTATCCTTACTCATTCATCTCTACTAGTCCTGGTTCTTCATCCACTACTGCATCATCTCCAAGTACCTCAACCCCACACCTCAACCTATCCCAACTTACAGCCATGGCAAATAGATATGCTCCTCTTGTTTTACCTGCCCAACTTGGTGCTATGCCAGCAGACTACCAAAGTAAAATTGTTCAATTTGATGGCACAAGACATTACACATTACATTACACAATAACATGTCAACAAGATAACATACTACTTTGAGTTGCACGATATTGACATAGATAATGTTCAAATGAGATGCTTTGCCCAAGCTTTAGCTGGTGATGTTAAGAAATGGTTTAGAGCATTGCCTGCTAATAGTATTGATAGTTTAGATATGTTTTACCAACAATTTTTGAACAGATGGGAAAAAATAAAGAATCCCCTACAATCCTTTAAGAATATGAAATTATTAGAAGAGGGCCTAATAAAACTGTTCAATATTACTGCACTAGATTCAATAATATATATAACACAATCCCAGTTAACCTTATGCCCCCACTTGACTTAGCATTAATAAATTTCCTTGATGGTTTTGAAATAGATATGGCATCCTAACTCAGGGAAAGAAACCCCCCAACATTAGAAGAAATGCAAAGTGTAGCTGTTAGTGTAGAAGCTAATTTGTTAGCTAAAAGGGCTAGAATTAGAAATGAAAGGAGAGGAACTGCAAAGGATGAAAATTCACCATCTGACATTAAAATAGATAGTTTAGCCAAAAGTATGGAGAGACTAATGGATAGAATAAATAACATGGAGAGGAAACCTCAATGGGATAACCAACAAGCACCTCGAGTTAGAAGCCCAAATTTTAGAAAAAACCAAAACCAAAACAGTGGGAAAAATGGACCAGATCAGAACATTAGGCCTCCTTTTCAAGAAAATTATGCAGAGACATCCCATATAGAAGATCCAAAACAAGATACACAAATTAACCTAATGGAAATAAATGATGAGGACATTGTTTTTTTAACCCAAGATGAGCAGGGACTATATATGCTGCAGGAATTACAAATACAGTCTCAGGAATCATTTGGTTACAAACAAGGATATGATCCTGCCATCTTTGAAGTTCATAAATAGTATAATCTATGAAGCAAAAAGAATTTTGATGTCCCTGACCAAACCAAGAAAAAAAATACAATATCAACCCAAGAAAATAAAATAAGCCCCTCTTTCAAAAATCCTCCAAATTCTCCGTAGGGAAAACCCAAAACCTTCTAGCCCCACAATTGTAGACATAACCTTTGATCAACCTTCTGCTGATCAGCCATCCACTTCAATTCCACCTAAGGAACCAATGGACAAAGCTGAAAACATTAGATTTGAAAATCCACATAAGGAGGTCCCCAATAAAGAAAAAAAAGACAAGCCTACTCAAATCCCTGCTGCAAAAATTCAAAACCCTCAAATAGAAAAGGTCTCTTTGCCATTCAATTTGGGAGCAGAGATAGCAAAGCTAAAAATTTCAGTTCCTTTAAAAGAACTAATCAAGAATGAAACTTATAATCACAGGTAACCTAGACCTTAAACATTGCTAAAAATGATGATTCAATTAACTTGTTTGATGACCGACGAGAACTCATATTTGGTCCAGATGTTAATGGAAAACCAGTAGAAGGAGGAGCTCCACCTTTTTACATTAGCTTTATTATCCATGACAAAATTCTACACAATGCAATGTTGGATTCTAGGGCTTCCCACAATTTAATGCCCAAATCAGTGATGGAGAAATTAAAACTAGACATTACAAGGCCATATAAAGACTTATTCTCATTTGACTCCAGTCAGGTACAATGTCTAGGATTGATTAAAGACCTGTGTGTCAATTTCATCCAATATCCTGCCAAAAGCATCCTTATGGATATTGTAGTTGCTGACATCCCACCAAAGTATGGCATGCTGTTATCCAGATCATGGGGAGCCAAACTTCAGGGATCCTTACAACTAGATATGTCATATGCAACAATCTCTATTTTTGGACAACCTAAGAAACTATACTGAGAGACCTTAATGAAATATATGGTAAGTAGCCATGATCGGCCTCAAAACTTTCCCATCTACTCCATACATTCAGATATTGATTCTTTTATCCCGTATAATGTTGATCAAACACAAGACCAAATTTTAGACAGTACTAATATAGAACCAAAAGAAATTGTAGTTTCTACACAAAATGAAACTAACCAAACTACAAAACTATTCAATGAACAAGATGGTAAAATTGCTGTAAATGATGAAAATTTTGCTGCACCAAATAGTTTAAATATAGATCATGAGATATTATGGCATCTAGAATTTGATGGATCAGTCAATAGGTTAGGAGTAGGAGCAAGAGTGTGGATATATAATTTGGAAAATAATTACTCAGAAGGCCATGCATATAGATTGAATTTTAAATGTACCAATAATATGGTCGAGTATGAAGCATTAATTTTAGGTCTTAAGCTTGTTAGGAATCTAGGAGCTAAAGAGTTTCCATCATGGGAGAATCTGAACTAATTATAAAATAGATTGATGTTGTATATATGACAAAGGACCCTATATTAAGTTGTTATAGGGGAACTATCATAGAAATACTTAGCACTTTCCTAGAAACAAAGCTTGCAGTAATCCCTAGAAAACATAACATGCAATCCCATAGTTTAGCAATGTTTGCCATCACCTACAAATTGCCCTTCTAGCCCAACCATCAGTACACTGCTGACGTTAGGCATAGACCTGCAATTCCAGACAATTTGAATAATTGGGAAATATTTTCTGATGATAAACAGATAAATAACTTTTTACTTTCAGAAGAAGAGTTTGTGAATAACAATATAGATATTGATACATCAATAGATCCTGACACTAAGGGTGAGATAGAAATAAATGAGATAGAAGGTGATGAACTAGATAGACTCAACCCAGCTAAATTTACCAAATTAGATGTAGATAACTTAGAGCAAATTGAGATTGATGAAATAATCAGTGAAGAAACTGAAGTAATTAATCTCAAGGATAACTTCTTACCAAAGGGATTAACCCCTCTGGAAGATTTATATGGTTCAAATGATGTTCCTAGGAAACCTAAAATGGAACCTTCAAGGTTTGATAGAGAGGAATGTAATATAGGCACCGATGAAAATCCTAAACTGATCAAACTTTCAAAATCATTACCGCCAACTGAAAAAGTGAAATACATTGAGTTGTTGAAAGAATTTCAGGATGTTTTTGCTTGGAGTTATGAGGACCTTAAATCCTATAACACTAACATCATCCAACACACAATCCCTATTAAAGAAAATCAAAAGCCTTTCAAACAAAATCTTAGAAGGATTAATCCTGTCTTATTACCTGCAATTGAAAAAGAAATTTAGAAGATGTATGATGCCAAAATAATTGCACAATCAGATTTTCTGATTGGGTCCCAAACTTAGTTCTAACTAGAAAGAAAACTGGTGAGACAGACTCTGTGTGGATCTCAGAAACCTCAACCAAGTGTCACTAAAAGACAATTACCCTCTCCCCAAAATGGACCACATTTTACAGAGAGTAGTTGGATCAACCAGAATCTCATTGTTGGATGGGTTTTCTGGTTACAATCAAATCTTGTTTCATCCAGATGACCAACCCAAAACTACCTATACCACTCCTTAGGGCACATTCATGTATGTGAAAATGCCTTTTTGGCTAATGAATGTAGGAGTCACTTTCCAAAGGGCTATGGATATAGCATTTGCAAAAGAAATTCATGATTTCCTTGTAATATATTTAGATGTTATTACTGTATTTTCAAAATATGAAAATCAACATTTGGATCATCTAAGACAAGTTTTTATTAAATGTAGGAAATTTGGGATCTACTTAAACCCCAAAAATTCCTTATTTTGGTTAGAAGAAGGAAAGTTGTTAGGTCACGTAATTTCAAAAGTTGGTATAAAAATAGACCCTACTAGGATAGAAGCCATCCTACAAATACAACACCCTAGGAACATTAGAGAGTTATAAGATTTCTTAGGAAAAATTAATTTTCTTAGAAGATTTATATCTAATCTGACAGAATTAATTAGATCAATAAACAACATGCTGAAAAAGGACTCCACCATAAGATGGAATGTTGAGGCTAAAAAATCCTTTGAAGACATCAAATTAGCCTTGACTAAAACACCTGTGTTAATCAGTCCTAAATTTGACAGAAATTTCATCTTGTTTTCTTTTGCTTTTGAGCACACAATTGCTGCAGAAAAATGATTAGGGCTATGAACAACCCATTGCTTTATTCAACAAAGCCTTGAGAGATGCCCCCTTGAAATATAATATAATGGAAAAGCAAGCCTTGGCTTTGGTCAAAGCTATTAAGGATTTTAGGGTATACATCTTATATTCTCATATAGTAGACTACGTTCCTAATTTTCAGTAGTCAATGACATCCTAACTCAGGATGGTCCTGATGGAAAGAGGGGAAAGTGGATTGATACTATTTTAGAGTATGATATAGAAATCAAACCTACTAAGTTAATCAAGGGCCAAGGTTTAGCCAAACTCATGGCTGAATCAAACTGTCAGGCCTTGGATATAAACTTTATTGCATCTATAGATAATGGAGAGGAGATGGCAACTGCACTAATCAGCCAAGCCTTTATTGAATCACCTTGGTCCGCTGATATTATTTACGTTTTACTGAATTTACAAGCTCCTTCTGAATTATCTAGGACTGAAAGCAATTTTTTGAAGATGAAGTCCTTGAAATTTGTATATTAGACAATGATTTGTTTTGGAGAGATCATGAAGGTATTCTTCTCAATTTCTTATTAAAAGAAGAATCTGAGAAAGTTTTGGAAGAATTTCATGCAGGTGGCTGTGGAGGACAACTTTACTGGAAGACCACTGTAGATAAAATCCTTAGAGCTGGTTTCTACTGGCCTACCTTGTTTGCCAATGTCAAAAAATATGTGACCTCCTGTCACAAATGCCAAAGTTTTGAGGGGAAGAAAAACCTCTTACCTTTACCCCTCAAGCCAATCTCTACAGAAATACCTTTTCAGCAATGGGGTTTTGATCCAAAATGGATACTAAATCAAGAAGAAAAGGTATTAGAGACTCATGTGCATAATGCCTATATTATTTAGTGCAATGGATCGAAAAGATTGTGAATAACATAGACAAGGAACAGTCAGAAAACATAATAGACACACACATCAACACAACAAATAATCAAGGAGTTCACTAGACTTCCTGGCTATGTCTCCTGGTCCAACTTTCTGTGTCAACCTCTATATTAAGTCTTAAAGAATAGACTATTACAAGAGTGAGCTAAAACAGAGTCTCAACCAAAAGTGACATGAAAGAGGGATCTTCTTGAAAACCTCGAGTCTAAAAGAGTGCACAGACTCTCCCTCTGTCCTATTCCTCTATTCAATATGCCTCAATCTGACTGACTTACTGTCTTTCTGTGACTGTGTTCAACTGACTTCTCTCTCTCTCAACTGTCATGGGATGGCTCTTTTTAAACCTATCGGCGTTGTCTGTTCAGCTCCATTCTCGGGCTTTCTGGCTCCCGACTGCTGTCCGTTCAAATCCCTGTTGAGCATTAAACAATCATTTCAAAACACTCTAAGGTATGGTGGCCACCTGTTTGTAATGGAAAGGACCACTGGCGCGGGTTAAATCCCCAAGAATACGTTTCTCTATTTACACAAAGAAATACACCAAAACAATGAGAATTTCTGCCAAGTCGGACTTCAAATGATATTGAATTCGACCTATAATCCTATTGGGTCTGTATTTTATCGCTGTCGTAAGTCATAGCACTCAATGGCCAAGGTCCTGGAAATACCAAGAAATACATAAAAACATAGAAATCTCGACAAAAGCTTTACATCGAAACTTAAATTTTATAAAGCCGCATCTATAAACCCTTTCGGGTCCACCTTGATCACAATCACAAGTCACATTGGCATAGCTCCTTTATATTGTTGCGATCCCATTCCTCCGTCGATCGCTGATCACCGATACCAGTGCCATCAGAACATCACATATCGCATGACCCGTGGTCCTATTAGCATCACCTCTTTGCATTGTTGCGATGCGATATATTACAATTGCAGATCACTGATCGCTATAGCACCTCGGCCATTTACTATGCTTTGGGTCCTTTCTCTTTGGTTTTGTGCGATGTGATAGTGTAATTGCAGCCATTGGTCTGTGCACTTGATCAATGGTTCACGCTGTGTCGTTGATCGCAGTTGCATTTCCGCTCAGGCCATCCCCGCTACACTCCATGATGCGATATCGCTGAACCCTCCGATGCAATCCACTGATTTGATCTAGATCGTTGATCAGTCCGATCCGACAGCTCCTGTGCAACGTTACTTCAACCTTCGCTTTACTTGGGTTTCCGCCATTCTTTAGTGTTTTCCTCTGCAATAGTGTTTCTGATAGTTAACATATATGAAGACTTAGACTTAGAGGTTTGATACAAGATCCATTTTGGATCACGCCTTCCCAGTGAAAAGCTTTTGCACCACCAAAAGTTGGTTTTAGACATCGATCAAGTGAGGATACAACTCCCTCACTTGTCCAATTTCTATCCATTGTGCCTTGCTTAGATTTGAACCTTTGAGTCCTACTCTTAGGTACTCAACATCCCCTTGACACGTAGTTCTTACCTTCCTGTCCAGAACTGTGTCCTCCTGTAACTCATTGAGATACTTAGGCAACAAATCCCCAATAGAAGGCAAATGACTTTGCTCTTCAAGATCTTCAACCAATGAAGGTTCATACAATCTCAAGTTTTCTGCATTAACGACTGAATAGATATGCATTTAAGCTGGAAAATCAAGGTGAAAAGAATTTTCACCAATTTTATCAAGTATCTTGAAAGGTCCATACCTTATTGGTTTTAGCTTCTTACCTTCACCTTGCATATTGTCATTGCTGATGTACAACTCGAATTGATCACCAACTCGAAAACTATGCTCAACTCGATGCTCATCATGTCTTGCCTTGTACTTGGCTTGAGTTCTTTCCACCTATTCCTTTATTTCCTGATGAATTTCATAGATTTGCTCAATGAACTTGGTTGCTTTTTCCACATCACTGTGTCCATCAACTACTATGTCTTTACCAAAGACAAAATCCAAGGGAGACTTTGGTTTAAAACCAAAACAATTCTCAAAAGGAGATCTCTGAGTAGCAAAGTGCTTGGCATAGTTGTAAGCATGCTACACATAACATAAATGCTCATCCCAAAGCTTGGGATGCTTGCTGCAATAGCATTTGAGAAACTGGATCACTGTCTTGTTGACCACTTCTGTCTGACCATCTGTTTGTGGATGAAATGTTGTGCTCTTCTTCAACTTGGTGTCCATCAACTCGCATAGATTTGACCAAAACTTCCCAACAAATCGAGAATCTCGATAAGATACAATAGAAGTGGGTAACCCAAAATGAACCCATACATTCTGAAAGAACAACTTTGTTGTTTGTTCAGCTGTAACCTGTTTGTTACATGGTATCAAAATACACATCTTACTGAACCTATCCACAACAACATAGAAATAATCATGACCCTTCCTAGATTTTGGCAATCCCCCAACAAAATCCATGGAAACACTTTCCTAAGGACGAGAAGGAATTGGAAGTGGAGTATAAAAGCCTAAGTTTCGATTATTGGGTTTGCTTGTAGCACACATAGTACAACCATTGATATATCAAGAAACTGTCTCATGCATTCTTGGCTAATAACATAACCTTTGCAATTGTGCAACTATTTTACTTACACTAAAATGACCTGATATGAGAGAAGTATGTGCTTCTCGAATTATTTTAACTCTTTTAGTTTGTGGAGTGCATAACTTTCCCAAATGATATAAGAGTTGGTCCTTTACATAATAATCCAATTCTTCTACTTGCTTGCCATAACTTAAAGTTGCATATACATCTTTAAAATCTACATCTTGAGCATATTGTTCAATGTAACTTTCATGCATTACTGAGTTATGCTTAAGTATAGTAGATACATTTATGATTGGTCTTGATAACATGTCTGCAACCTTATTGTGTTTACCCTTCTTATATTTGATGACAAGATGAAATTGCTGTAGAAAACCCATCCACCTATAATGTCTTGATTGCTGCAATTTAGTTTGTGAGTGCAAATATTAAAGTGGTTGATGATCTGTATGTATGATTTTTTCTTTACCCATTAGGTAATGTTTCCACTTTTTCACACTTTGTACTAATGCATACAATTCTTTATCATATGTGGGATAATTAACTATTGCAGAAGTAAATGTCTCAGAATGATAACATATGGGTTTTTTGTGTTGCATCAACACTGCTCCCATGGCATAGTCATTGGCATCTGTCTCAATCTCAAATGGATGTTGAAGATCTGGAAGTGCTAGTAGTGGTGTTGTACTGATTTTCTCTTTCAAGGTGTCGAAGGCTTTCTACTGTTTGCCTCCCCACTTAAACACTTGTTTCAATCATGTTAAAGCATGTAATGGAGCTGCAACCAAAGAAAAGTTAGCAATAAACTTGCTCTAGTATTGTGCTGTCCCTAGGAAACTCCTAACCTCTATAACAGATTTGGGCTTAGACCAATTCACAATGACTTTAACCTTAGAGGGATCTATCTTCAATTCAACACCCCCTACAATATAACCCAAATAATTTAAAGATGTTCTGCCAAATTCACATTTTGACAGTTTTACATAGAGATTTTCTCTTTTTAAAACATCTAAAGTTTGCTTTACATGCTTTAAATGGTCTTCCCATGTCTTACTAAAAACAAGAATGTCATCTAAATAAACATTACAAAATCATCAATAAATGGTCTGAGTACATCATTCATGACTCTCATAAATGTAGCAGAGGCATTAGTTAAGCCAAAAGGCATAACCAACCATTCATACAATCCTTGCTTTTTCGTGAAAGCAGTCTTCCATGCATCTTGTTCTGCAACTCTGACTTGATGATAACCACTTCGCAAGTCTAACTTAGGAAAGTAAACTGCTTCTTTTAATTGATCTAGTAAATCATCAATACGAGGAAGAGGATAACGATTCTTGATTGTTATTTTATTTAGTGCTCTATAATCAATGCACATTCTCCACGAACCATCTTTCTTTTTCACCAGCACGATTGGAGATCCACATGGTGATGTGCTTGGTCGTATAAACCCTTTATTGAGCAACTCCTGTACCTGCTTCTTTATCTCTGCATTCTCTAAAGCTGACAACCTATACATTCTAATGTTAGGTAATGGAGCATCTTGCTACAAATAAATATCATGTACTATTTCTCGCTTGGGTGGCAGACCTTTTGGTTCTTGAATTAGAACATCATTATTTTGAAACAACTTTAACTAAATCAACTTTCTGTTTAGAATCACAGCCTTCAAATGCATTGGATTTTTTAGCATCCTTTGCCTTTACAACCATTAGTAAAAATTGCTTACTCGAATTCACAATACTTTTCATCTGTCCTGAGTTTATGGGAGAATAATTACCTTTGAGTTTATGAGCTCTTACAATATATTCTATTCCATCTTTAGTGAGTTGATACTTATTCTGAGCTCTATAGAAAATAGCTTTCCTATCATACAAGTATGGACTTCCCAAAACAATACCACATATATCCAATGGAACTATATCTAACTCAACCACATCTACAAATGTTGATCCAATAGCAAACCTAAGTTTACATTGTCTTGTTATTTGTAGCTTTGTTTTATCACACACCCAACCTAATGGATATGGCTTCTCGTGAGGTTTTTTTTGTAATCCCAACTTCTTTACAATTATTTTAGAAATCAGATTTACTTGTGATCCACTATCAAATAAAGTATCAACCTTATTGTGCTTGGAAATTACTCTAATACGAAAAAGCTCATTTCTTTGCCTCTCATTATTTTCATTATCAATAGATTGTGTAGAATTACTTGTGGATTCTTCATAATCTTTACCTTTAATACCTGTGGTTGTAACTGTTGTTTCATCACCTGAATCTGATCCCAAGTCCTGCTGAATAGCAGCAACATTCTTTTTCTTCTTACCACCGAACTTCTTAGGTTTCCATTTTGGATGCAAAAGCCAGCAATGTGCCTCATCGTGTCCTTCTTTCTTGAAAAGGGTGCATGAAGGTTTATCCTTCTTTACAGTGTTTGCTTTCCTATCCTTCCATTTCAATTTCTTCTTTTCCTTACTCTTGCTTACAGAATATTTATATGATCCCCAAACCTCTGGGTTTACATTCTTATCTCTAGCTTCTAGATGCGTGGCTTGAATTGATACATCATCTAAGCTAGTGGGATTAAACATGAGAATAGTATGCTTTAAATAGCTATGAAGACCACCTATATACTTCAATAAAGTCTTAGATGAGTCTAATGATATACCTAGAGTTAAATCTCTCTTTCTGAATTCCTGAGTATAACTTTGTACACTTTGACCCTTCAACTGATGAAGAGCTTTCCAACTCATCATTTCATGCTGCATGTAAGCTAAAGGACATAATTTCTTTTTGATAACATAAACAAATTCATTCCAGGTAGAAATGATTTTACCATGTTTTTGCAGATCAACGCGTGTCTTGCCTTCCCACCATACTAGTGCAGTTCCTCCAAGTCGAAGGCTAGCCAGCTGAATCTTCTTCCTTTTTGAATCAACATTCTGTACCCTGCAATATACATCAATTTGTGTTATCCAATTATCTAGATTTTCTGCATTGAGTTCTCCATCATAAATTGGCAAATCAAACTTCACATCTATTTGATTAAGGAAGTTTTCTTCTTCTTCTTAGGAGAGTTAGAAGATGATGAGGATGATGAAGGTGATGATGGAGGAGATGGTGGAGGAGGCATTTCCCCTTCCCTATGCCTTTTGGAGGGGAAGCTAGAAAAGGTTCCTCTTCTCCTTTGTCTAGTTTGAGTGTTGTAGTGCTTTCACCTCGACCCTTCTTAAACTCCAGATACATCTCTTCCACCATAGCTCGGATTGTCATAAAACTTTCTATAAACTGAGATTCTGATCCCAATGAAGCTTCTTCTATGATTCTCCTCTGAGAATAGACTCTCCCAATCTTTGGATTAGCCTCAACAAGTTCTCCTTATCCTAGTCTAAGCTTTAATCTAGTTAGCATTCAAAATCCAACACAAGCTTGTTTAACCTTAACAAAACCAAAACCAAAACCAAATGCTCTGATACCACTTGATTTGAAATGGATACTAAATCAAGAAGAAAAGGTATTATAGGCTCATGTGCATGAATTCCTATATTATTTAGTGCAACGGATCAAAAAGATTGTGAATAACATAGACAAGGAATAGTCAGAAAACATAACAGACACACACATCAACAAAACAAATAATTAAGGAGTTCACCAGACTTCCTGGCTACGTCTCCTGGTCCATCTTTCAGTGTCGACCTCTATATTAAGTCTTCAAGAACATATTATTACAAGAGAGAGCTCAAACAGAGTCTCAACCAATAGTGACATCAAAGAGGGATCTGCTCAAAAACCTCGAGTCTAAAAGAGTGCATAGAATCTCCCTTTGTCCTGTTCCTTTATTCAATCTGCCTCAATCTGATTGACTGACTGTCTTTCTATGACTGTCTTCAACTGACTTCTCTCTCTCTCAACTGTCATGGGATGACTCTTTTTAAACCTATCAGCATTGTCTATTCAGCTCCATTCTCAGGCTTTCTGGCTTCCGGCCGCTGTCCATTCAAATCCCTATTGAGCATTAAACAATCATTGTAAAATTCTCTAAGGTATGGTGGCCACCTGTTTGTAACAGAAAGGACCACTAGCATGGGTGAAATCCCTAGGAATACATTTCCCTATTTACACAGAGAAATACACCAAAACAATGAGAATTTCCCCCAAGCCGGACTTCAAATGATATTGAATCCGACCTATAATCCTATTGGGTTTGTGTTTTATTGCTATCGTAAGTCATTGCGCTCAATGGCTAAGGTCCCGGAAATACCAAGAAATACATAGAAAACATAGAAATCCTTACAAAATCTTTACATCAAAACTCAAATTTTATAAAGCCACATCTATAAACCCTTTCGGGTCTGCCTTGATCGCAATCACAAGTCACATTGGCATAGCCCCTTTGTATTGCTGTGATCCCATTCCTCTGTCGATCACCGATCGACGATATCGGCGCCATCAGCCCATTGCATATCGCATGACATGCGGTCCTATTGGCATCACCCCTTTGCATTGTTGCGATGCAATGTATCGCAATCTCATATTGCCGATCGCTATCGCACCTCGGCCATTACTATGCTTTGGGTCCTTCCCCTTTGGTTCTATGCGATGCGATAGTGTAATCGAAGTCATTGATCTACGCGCTTGATCAATGGTTCGCGCTGTGTCACTGATCGCAGTCACATTTACCCTTGGGCCATCCTGATACACTCCGCCGATGCGATACCATTGAACCCTCCGATGCGATCCGCTGATTTGATCTGGACCGTTGATCGGTCCGATCCAACGACTCCTGTGCAACGTTACTTCAACCTTCGCTTTACTTGGGTTTCTGCCATTCTTTAGTGTTTTCCTCCGTGATAGTGTTTCCTATAGTTAACATATATGAAGACTTACACTTAGAGGTTTGATACAAGATCTATTTTGGATCAGGTTTAGACTTCATTGGTGAAATTCACCCACCCTCCTCTGCCCAACACAAATGGATCCTCACAGCCACAAACTATTTCACAAAATGGATAGAGGCCATACCTTCAAGGCAAGCTACAGATACTGTTACCATAACCTTCCTTGAAACCAATATTCTATCAAGATTTGGATGTCCAGCTATGCTCATTATTGATAATGCAGCAACCTTTAAATCTAAAAGAATGATATATTTTTGAAATAAATACCATATCACCCTTGGCCATTCCACAACGTATTACCCTCAAGGTAATGGACTGGCAGAATCCTCAAACAAAAGCCTAGTAAACATCATCATGACGTTACTAGAGGACAATAAGAAAACTTGGAATAAAAAGCTATTCAATGCCTTGTGGGCAGACATATTAACTACTACGAAATCAATTGGTACTTCTCCCTATTAGCTAGTTTATGGGATGGAAGCTGTCCTTCCATTCTCTTTGAGAGTACCAGTAATGAAGATACTCCAAGAGTTGCAGGTTGAACCAAATAGTATCCAAAGAACAATCACCCAAACTATTCATCTACAAAAAACTAGAGAAGAGGTGTATGTCAAGTCTCAAGTTGTGCAGGAAAAGATTAAAAATATTTTTGATAAGAGAACCAAGGATGAAGATTTCTACATTGGTGACAAAGTGCTCAAGTGGGATTCAAGGAGGGAAGACAAAGGAAAACATGAGAAATTTGATTTCCTATGGAAAGGTCCCTATGTGATTTATGCTTACAGAGAAAATAATGCCTTCTTCTTAAAAGAAATTAATGGTGCAGATGCAGAAGGTGGGCCAGTGAATGGTCGAATGCTAAAACATCACTTTGAACCAAGTTACTAATTTTAATTTCCCATTTGTACATATTTTCTTTTCAAAAGTCTAGTTTGGATTGGATGGTGATCTTTGAAGTTGAAGCCTGAAGAGAAGACCCTAAGCTTTAAAACGATTTATTGTCATAAGTATCAATAATGTAGATTTGTAGAAGGACACCTTGCAAGGTAACATCAACAACAATTCGAAGGCTACTGATCTTTAGAGTTCTTGACATTTCACTAGAAAATTCCATCCCTAAGTGGAACCACTATTAGGTTCCTATACCAATAGGAGTCATAATTTTGAATGACTAAGATTAAGCCTTGTAATATTGTACATTACTTTTTGCGAATGTTTTCCATATTAAAAAATAAAAAAATGTAAAGAGGGTATGCCCTAAAAGAAAATTAAAGGACAAAAAGAATAAGAGAAGTTCAAAAAATGAAAATATATGAACCCAAAAAACAAAAAGAGACCATGAAAGTGTGCAAGTCTAAATGCCACTACTATTTACTTTTATGCATAATAATGATTGTGTGCAGCTTGTTATTCATGCCACAATCCATGGTAATAAAACTGTTTAATCTTGGTTATTTCTGCTTTGAATTTTATGTTTATAGTTAGAGAATAAAATCTAACCAAACAGTTTAATCTTGGTAGATCATTAGATAGGTAGAGAAAATAAAAGGAGCTCATCAGTTTAATCTGAGCCCTAGGAAGATATAAGGTTAGAAGTAGATAGTTTGTTTTATAAAAGAAAAGGAAAGAAAAGGAAAGAAAAGGGTATGCTAGCCTAAATGCACCCAAATAAGTATAAAGAAGAATAAAATGTTAGGGTAGGTAATGGGTAAGTAGAAGAAAGGTTGCTTAAGTAGAAAGTTGATTGGATCAAAACACATGCATCAGGCTTAGACACATATTTCAATATGTATGATCAATTATGGAAGCAAAAATAAAGGTTTGCAAGTTAATCAGATTAACTCCCCCTCATTCATTTTCACCTTACTTACTAATTTCCTACCTACAAGTATGTTCTAATTACTTTAAATCCTTCAAGTCAAAGAGGCTCAGAGCATTTCTCTGACTTGTGGTGGGACCGGATCCTCGGCTTAATGACTTATGGACATCACGTGTTAGAATCCCCTTCATAAAAACCACCCCCCTTCATTTCCCTAATAAAACTCTTTTTCTTAAGGTTAAAATCCATTAGCCTATGAAAAGTGAAAAATACCATGTTAAATCCCATTTCATTCAAAAAACCACAAAAGATTTTATCCCATATTAATTTCTAATTAATTATATAGCTCCCATAATCCCATGTTTCTCCTATATAACTAAATCCCTATGTATTATCCCCAACCATAGTTTAACTATAAACTATAGCTTTATTCTATTCTCTTAACCCCCTGATTAACCTCGTGATAATCACAATCCGCCGTAATTAAAGCCCCTGGCCCCCCCTAAACCTCTGTCCATTTCCTCTGTGCTAGTCTGCCACCCGACTAATGTCCGATCATATGTTCCCAAATCAAACGGCGCACAGCCATATCGGGCTCACCCAACACCTGACCTTTACCTGAAGTTAAACTGTCATTAAACCCCACCTGATCAATTAAAACTGTGATTAAAGTCTTAATTAATCACAAACCACCAAAGTTTAGAGCACTAGCCCCCCCCGAAACCCATGCTTTTATCACCTACGCGCTTCCCTCACCCGATTTCCATCCAATCACCATCCCCCTCGTCTAATGGTCCACAACCATATCGGCCGTACCTGATGGCCGATCATTACCCGCTCGATAAAGCAATTTCCCCGAACTCCAAATGCTGCATGTCAGGCGTGGAGGTAGATCGGGTGACCCCTCCTCAATACCGCCTTCGCCACAAAAGCAGTGCGATGGCTTGGAAAACCACCTCCCCACATAAGACAAGACCATCACTGTTCACTTAACTAATCCCGTGCCAAATTTAAAAAGTTGCCTGTTAAAACCCTCAAAACCCTTGTTTTCATTCCTTTTGCCCCGTTTCACAGTAAAACCTATCAAACCCTTCCGGCGCCACCTTGAACCTATGCAACACAATTCAACCTTTGATTACTTTCAAAACATTTCCACGACTCCTTCCCCAGACGTCCCCGAGCAATAAAGCCATCAATTGCCTTTCCTACCAACCTATGTTTTCTTAATGATTGTTGTACTTTGCAGGTAATTAGTAGAAGACCAGAGCTTGGATAAACAATTTTGATACTAGTCACAAAACTTGTTTACTCCAAGCCTTGAAAGGAAATCTATTAAAAACCTTCATTCATTCAGAAGAAAACAATTATACACAGAACAGAGAAATAACTCATTCACACAAAGACATTGACTATTAAAACAAAGGAACTAGACATAGCATACAGTCAAAAGAAAAACAGATCAAACATACAGAAAGTTTATTAGTATCCATTACCATATGCTGATACATATAAAAATCTAAATGATTTATTGTTGAAATACACAGTAAAAAGTAAAAACACAATAAAAGATATTGACAGTTCATCAAAGTAAAAGTGTATCAGATGAAAGGGTATCAGCGTCAAAGAGTATCAGATGAAAGCCTAAAGTAAATAAATCCTCCAGTGTGAAAGTTAAAACATAAAAGAGCATAAAAGGCTAAAACCAAAACATAAAGGCCAATAGTACCACAATAAATGGGACAACATGAAAGCAATTCAATAGCTGTCTCTATCTTCTTGCAAGAAGATATTTTGATTTCCTAGATTAAATCTCCAGTTAGTTTGAGATATTTTGTAATAATTTTTGCATAAATACTTTGCAATTCAAAGTATGTAGGTGTGGATTCTTAGACATTTCTATAGAAGTTTGATCAAGAGACTGTAAAGCTATTATATCATTGACTGAGCCAACAAGCAGGATTGATGAATAAAGACAAGATATTTCACAAGATTCATGTGTTAAGCAAAGTGAAGACAAGTATTTTCTCATGTTATTGTTATCTTTCTTAAAGTTTTTCCACAATCTTTAATGTGTTTCTAAATCTTAATGCTATAATTGGAATAATATCTCATAATTTGTTTAATTACACTCTGTTTTAACAGTTAGGCATATAAATGTTTTCTACTGATATCTAAGTTAAGGAATTCTTAATTTCTCCTTAGTTTAGGTTGTTTTTCTGATAATCCAAGTCAAAGGATTCTTAATTACCCTTTGCTTTGATTACCTTCTATTACTCGTTTATATGCCAGCCTGAGAACCCTTAATTGCTCTCTCACCTTGATTTAAACCATTTCACCCCCCTGTTCCAAAGACCTGCACTTTACTCTGCTAACTTGCCCTTTGAACACTCCATTTAGTGAGTTGATCCAGTTATGCTGCCCTTCTCTTTACTCCATAGCCCAATGGTCTAGAGACATCATTCTATCCATCTGTTTTAAGGATCCCACCACCCAATCTTCAATACAAATCAACCCCCCCACAAACATTCATAGCTAGCCTGAAATCCCAGCAAACAAAGCTAAATCTTATAGATAGAGCCCTCTTTGAGCCATAGGTTGCCTAGAGCCTATGCTTAAAAGTTGGTTTGTGGTTACCTCGGTCATTTTCTTTCTTCTAATAACTTCTAGAGAAATTTTTGAGTGATAACAGTTATTATGATGGTTATATGTATGTCTTATGATAGCAACTATGTATGGCTCTCAACATGTTTTTTCTTGTAAATGAATCAATAATGTATCTATGGCTTAATAAATGGTAATGCAGGAATGACATGAAGGAACAATGGTTCATAGCTATTCTCAGATAAGTATGATATCCCTACACTTAATTTGTGTTGTTTACACCTGTAGGTTACATGTTGATGATATGTTTGACGAAATTCTTGTCATGGCTAGTAGGGGTCTAATTAAGGCATTGTTTAACTTTTTTTATTTTGCATCATTGTTTCTATATTATTTTACTTCTCCTAAGTTATCATACCTTTTTGGGCAGTGAGTTGGGCTCTGGGACTATACAAGTGGTGCAAATCCTAGGGATGATGGCATAACACTAGCAAATTGGGTCTCTAGACACTGGCAGGAAAGGCTCTGAGAGCAAATTTGGATTTCTGGATGCTATCATGTCTATAGCGTGAGAGCGATTAAGGCTTAATATGTCCAGACTATCAGTGGGACCCAAGGACAGGATGTTTGAGTGGCTGGCACGTCTCTTGAGGGTTCTGTTGCTGATGTGGATAGGTTGGTTGATGTGTTCCGTCGATTCCACTTCCTTAAGGTCACATAGGAGGTTGAATCTAATCATAGTAGGCTCTCGTCACATGTTTACCCCAGTTGATAGGTAACTTGGGCAGATGTGTATGGAGGGTGTTATAGTAGCCATATCAAATTCCTATTTCTCCCTCCAAATAAGAATTAAATTCTTATGCTTCATTTTGTAGATGAGATGAAATATTTTGAGACACATAATAAGGTGTATGGGACACCTAGAGGAAAATTTGGAAGACCGACGTTTAAAAATAATAAATCTCTAGAGCCCAATACCACTTATCCTTTTTACAAGAGCCATTTAGAGCAGGAGGAAGATGTCCCATCCCCCTTCAACACAAATTTCCATATGTATCAAAATTTGAATGAAAGAAAATACTCCTTGGGACTCTTCTCATGAATATGGTATATAGATGGTTTTAAAATTTCCTTGATCCAAATCTAATCTTCCTTGGCCCAACATGGAGCATTTATTTTCCAAAGTGTCTGCCACTAAATTCAAATGTATACAAACATGGAAAATTTCCATATGCTTGAACTGAGAGGCAACTAAGAGAATGACTTAGAGAATAAGAGGGAAATCAAAGCTTGATTCCATCCTATCCTTGATCACCTAAAAAATTATAATAATTGAATCAATGAAGACTATAATATTTTTAAATCTTATTTCCAAAGAAGTTTCCGAACTGTTCCACGAGGAAAGAAACTCCACTTGGTTTTTTGTCGCATGAAAAAGAACCCATGCAAATTATGCCACAATTTTTTCATTAGGGTTGAATAATGCCACTCTTTCTCCTACCTCCCCATAAAGGAACATGATTATTAAAATAAAAAAAATGATGCATTATGTAGGATAGTTATCCTACACTAGAAGCATCAACATTCTCACCATGGAAATCATTCCAATTTTACTCGGAAACCTTTTTATTATCCTTAAAACAAAAGTAAACATAGTAATGCCATCTCCCATTCCTTTTGGCTATAGGATTTGATGTTTTGCTACAATGTAACCATTTCATACTTTGAGGGTGTTGGTGAAGCTACTCTTGGATCTACATGTATAAAATTGGCATGGTTTCAATTGTTTTTTGGTTTTTATAATATAAAAATAACATAACTTGTGAATTTTATTCACATAACTTAGGAGGCATTTTTTTTCCTTTCAGTTTATCTTAGATGTTTGGGAGAAATAAATTTTGTCCTCCCCACCTAGGTTCAATTATGACAAGCCAGATGTTGAGATTTATTGTAATGGATTTGAGCCTTATTGTCCAGTCTGATTAGTCCCTAGAGGAACAAAACATGTATGTTCCTCATATGGAATATAAATATATTTCTCATAAATATGGGAGGAAAGAAAAACTTATGAGATGTATTTTGGCTTTTGAAATCCATTACTCACATTATTAATGTTTCCATTTTATGGTATATTAGACATCACAATGCTCAATTTAACAAACTCTAATGATGTAAGGCAACTATAAGTAATCTAAATTTGTTTTACTATTGTTGTGTATGGAAATATATATTAATCGATCAAGTAACCAATGATTAAATTGCAACCAGTGCAAACATTATCATGTTAGCATTGTATTATGTGTAGTGTATGTTGAATCTATAGTGGCACAAAAAGGTTGGTGTATGTTTGAAAATATAGTAGCACAAAGGGTTAGCCCTTGCATACATTTAGCTATTTATGACCTTTTTCCACACTTACACTAGTATGATCACTTTTTTTTGAAGGCCAAACTTATTAGCACATAATTTTTCCCTAGTATATTGTATTTTTTTGCATAATTTCCCTCATTTCGAAGATGATACATAGGAGAAACCTAGATTATTAAGGCCACAAGGATATTCAACAATAGGGATGAAATCCATTAGAGAAATAAACTCTCTATGAGCTCAACATGTCACTTGTGGGAATAAAAATTGAGTGGGGAGGATGGTAATCATTCCTCCAGCCACCTGAGATAAGTCCAATTATATGTTAATGCATTAATTTGGTGGTACATTAGATAAAATATCCAATTTCAATAAAATCTTCGATGGAAATAAGGTTTGAGAGGGTTGTTTATTATATAATCTCTTCGATAATATAATTATTTAAATATGATATTGAATAGTTATCCATAGGAAAATACATCCTTTAAAAGTAAAAGTTGGGAGGAATAGGAAAACTGACCATACATATTGCCACATACATAGATAATGATTATAATGATGGTAAAGAAAGAAAATGATAATAATCACAGGAATATATACCAAGATGGAAAACATCAATAAATACAAAGTCATATAGCCATATAATGTTGAACATTGTTGAAAGTAAAATTTTACATTTTGTTTGAAGAATAGATATCAATGATATACAACACCTTGGTATTATTTTAGAGCCAAAATTTCTTCTTGGAAATTTATTTGAAAATTTCAAAAATGGATGGAAGATACTTTCGTACTTCTCTTCATTTTGGAGATTTAGTTTAAACCATAATTTGTTGTGACTGTTTCTCTTTATCATATTAACTTTTGTTCTTTTCACTTAATATAACTAGAAAGTTGAATAGAGATCTCACTTTCTAACACTTAGTTTCGTAAAGTTTATATGGACAAGGAAGTAGGTTTGGTGTAAAACTTCCCTCTTTGTTATGTATCTAAAGGTTCCAAGATTGGATAGGATGAGAAAATATCCCACTCCCACCTATATTTTATTGTATCATCCTAATAAATACATCTATGATATGAGATAGTGAAATTTCAAAATTGGTAGCATGATTAGTGAAGGAAACTTGTGAAGACGAGAAATCATGATTCACTAAAGCCAAAGCAACTTAACAGGTTCCATTTATTGCAATACTTGTTATACATTATGCTAGAAAGAAATCTAATACATCCACTTCTACTGAGAGGGTTCTAGATCATTCTCATTCTAAATTGATTTGTTGTCTTAATATACTCTTTACTTGATCATTCTCTGTTATCTTCCATTCATTAATTTAGTTATGCACTTTTCTTTCATATTTTCAGTTCATTCTTTTATCATTCCTCCAATATGGTATGGGCATAGTATGCATATAAAAATTCACTATTGAGGTTAATATAATGTAATTAAAATACATTAGGGGAGGCTTTATGAGGGTTTCACATACAAATCATTATCACTAATAAAGTGAAGAGATGGATTTATATGTTATCCATAGAGATCAATTTTAAGCCATAACTATATAATCCAAATGATACTATATGAAAATGAAAATGAGATAATTGATTCAAAGGCATAACTTGATCCTTGTCTTGAGAAGCATATTGTGATACAAAATAGGCTATGCTATTTTTTTTTCATGTAAAACAAATAGAATATGTATCGTAAATAACTAGATTCAATGCATACAAAGGAAAAAATCATCTTAAATTTTAGTGAGATTGCAATGTAAATAAACAATTGAAATTGGCATTTTACAGTAACATTCCAACCAAAAGTACAATAGAAAACCACCCTTATGCTTGAAGATACATGCATAAATCTCCAATCATATTAAAAAATATTTTAATACAAGTTACAAATGCTAATTTTC
>APFE030544022.1:98529-141449 GCA_000404065.3 Pinus taeda
TCTTTTTCAGCAAGTTGGTATGTCAAGGTATCTATAATCATATTCTTTTCTTCTAAACAGATTTTGAGTTTAGAAATTTCTTCATGAAAGTTTTCCTCTTTTAAAGCATCCCAAAAATCATCATTGTCATAAGCCATGAGAAGTTTATAATCATCAGTATTAGATAAACCATCACTATCCTCTTCTAAACTATCCCAAAACTCATTGCTATCATAATCCATGAGAAGTTTGTAATCTTGACCAGTTTCATCTTCATCACTATTAGATAAACCATCACTATGTTCATGAGTATAGTAACTCCTATTCACAACTTGTTTCCTATTCTCTTTTGCATATTCCTTTCCTTTTTCATATTTATCTTTATGAGGACATCTGGCAGCGTAATGACCAACTCTACCACAAGCAAAGCATTTGAAAGGTAGCTTACCTCTGAACCTTCCAGAACCCCATTGAAGCTTCTTTACAAAATTTACCTCATCTTCTTCTTTTGAAATGTGTCCTGATTCATTGTGTTCTTCCTTTTCTTTTCCTTTTGCCGAAGCTTTAAATGCAGCTTCTCTCTATCTGACGAACCTCCTTTTCTCATCTCAAAAGCAGTTAGGATTCCGTGAAGCTGTGTCATAATGATATTTTGCAGATCCTGTTTTTCTTCTATAGTAGACACTTTTGATTCAAATTTAGCAGACAAGGATCTCAAAATTTTCTCAACTAAGGTAACTTCCTTTATTTCTTCACCCAGATTCTTCATACAATTAACAACATCATCTATACGTAAGAAGTAACTAGCTATATTCTCATCACTATGCATCTTAAGAGTTTCATACTGAATTCTGAGAGTTTGAAGCTTAGCACATTTTACCTGAGAGTCTCCTTCATAGCTCTGAACGATTTTGTCCCATATCTCTTTGGCTGATTTGAGCTGCATGACTTTGACAAACCCTGATTGTGACAAACCTCCCAATAAAGTATTGACAACTTTGGCATTGGTTTCATATTGATTTTTACTTGCAGCATCTGTAGGAATTGTTGTTGGAAATTTATATCCTCCTACAATTTCCCAGACATCTGTTCCAAGATATTGTAGGTAGGTTGTGGTTCTCATTTTCCAATAAACAAAGTTTCTCCCATCAAAGATTAGTGGTCTGATGGATCCTATGCTTTCATGATTATTCATCTTGATGGATATTCCTTCAAGCAATCAAGCTTCTTTTGAAGAACTTGTCTCTGATACCAATGGTTGGAAATAATAAGGATGGGGGAGGGGGAATCAGTATTATCATATTAGGAATTTTTCTTTTTCATAATTAGATTTATATACGCTACTTCAGAGAGGGGAACAAGCGTGTACACGCAATTGTCTTTAAGGTAGCCAACATTTATGTAGTAAACTTATGATTCAGTTAATTCATCATATGTTGATCTTTAATCAGTGCATCAGTACTTCATCAATCATTAAACAGTAACCATGTATAGTATAAACATAATAAACCATTACACATAAGCAGCACACATGAACACCAAGATTTAAGGTGGAAACCAAATGTGGGTGAAAACCACCTGTTGTTTTCGTCTCTGTCTTCTTTTAATAATAAGAAAATCTATTTACAATCTTGTATTGGTGCAGACTCATACTAGTACACATGCTTCTACCTGCAGAAGGTTACAACCTTCTCTTGTTTTCCAGCTTCTACTAGAAGGGAGCTACAACCCCCTAGCTCTTGTACTAGCCAATATGTTTACTAGTACGTAGGTGTCAGCCTACATAAAACTCCACTCTTCCACCAGGGACCATGTTTCATGAATTTTCATACTAGATGCTCCTGGCACGTATCAAGACATATGAAGACCTTGACTCATCAATAACCCATCAGAAATTTAGAAACTCAAACTTCATCAAGAAACATGTAGTTAATCTGAAAGAATCAGATCACTGTCATCAGAACACTATGCTGAACCCAGAAACCTGTATCAACATTCAGAACCAACTGAAACCTCAAAAATTCATGTGTTAGACTGTATAAGCTACTTCAATGAAGAAAACCTGCATGTATATGCTACTTCTGAATCATAAAATCTTTGAATCACAAATTGTACCAATAAACAGTGTATTGAACATCTACTATCAACTTACAGAAATTTACACAAGCAGGCAATAGAAAACACTTCTTCTCACTTATACAATCAATTAAATATCAACCTCCATATGCATTTAGATTTACATTCAGATCTAAGAAGACTTCATTGACAGACAACAGTAAAATAGTAGCAACAATAAATCAACAATGCTTATCTAATAGATCAGTCATCTATGAACATCAAGCCTTTCTTTTGTATATGCTACTTGAAAGAACAGAACCTGTGTGTATACGCTCTTTTGCCGAGACGAACCTGCGTACAGATCTACAAATATTGTCTCAAAACTTTGCCACAATTCCAGACTTTAGACAATCCCAGTTCATGATAGATAACAAATAAAACAAATGAAAAACATCAGATCTAACCTTAGCCAATAATAGATCATTCAAGAATAATTCATTTTAGGTCTCATGATCCTGATCCAATATTGAACTCAAGATGCACATAAATATTTCAGATCTAGTCCCAAACATAACCCTGCAACATAAAATATACTTCAAATAGAAGTATTCCTTAGAACTTATTCACTTGCACATTTGGCCTTATGATCCTCTCTTCTTTATATAGTTTTTGGCCTTTCTCAATACCATGGACTGAATCCACTTAGGACCAATACTTTGGATCAAATGCCATGGACCGAATACCTCAGTCTAAATACCTAGGGTCAATATCATGGTCCAAAGATACCTCTGACCAAATACCTTGGACCAAAACCATGGTTTTCAACATGTACACACTTTGCCTTCTATGGGAGTGCGTATGTACGTTATATGCTATTTCCGTTCTGAGTACCTGCATGTATACACTACTTGGACTAAGTGAACCTACGTGTATTTCTTAAACTGCTCTTACATCATCTTCTTCCTTCAACTTCTTTATTCTAATCAATAGACCTCAGTTCCATCTTCCTGATCCTCTGTACCACTGCCCTATTGCCTCTGAATATTCCTGTTAGCCTCTTATCAAAACTGAGTTGGCCTGTAGATTGCCATCAAGGACAATACTTGTATCATAATGCCAATAGTAGAGAAGTTGAAAGATTACTTGGCAACATTGTTATGCTGGAGAAGCTTCGAGAGTGTTATGTCCACTCTATGACTTGAGGTTATCTAACATAGGTATTTCTTATTTTTTTACTTAATTTTTGGTTATGGGCTAGTGCTTTTAAATATAAAAGAAGAGACACACAATTGAAATGATAAAATTGAAAAACACATACATGAAAAACATGATTCCATTTTGAAAAATGTGAGTGGAATACATTCATATTTTTCTTGGGAAAAAGCAATTCAAATGTAAAAACCTCCCAACAAATTACCTATAAATCATGCAGATGCAAGTTCCATGAATTTTTTTCTTGGATGAATATCACTAATTATATGAAGGCGTTCACTTTCAAGGATAAACCTTATTCAAATGCAACGTGACACTACTCATGATGCATTAATGTGTAGAATTGAATATTGAACAAATTAAATTTCATATTTATAACTATTTCTCTTTATACTATCTTACAACATTTCTTTACACCCTTTGGACCAATACTCTTGATACTCTCTTACAACATTTCTTTAGACCATTTGGACCAATACATAGGTTAAATCATGGTGAGAAGAAAGTAAATTTAACTCTTAGAAAGAATTAAACAAAGTCACTTTTATAAAACATTAAAATCCTAGGGATCCAAAGTCAGTGACTATGATAGGTGGGTCTATTCACTTTTTCGATCTAACTATTTAAAAAATAAATAAATATCTTGTACATAATTACTATATATATATTAATTTAAAAATATTACATAAATTTTAATTAGATTTAAATTTTACAATTATCATTGTTTTAAGATTTATGTTATATATATATAATATACACACCACGCAATAACATGATGAGCCTTTGCAACATTAACGTTAACTCTCACCCAATCACTATTATGCACACCTAGATAACTAAAAAACTCAGGTCAAAAAAACTATAGCTTTGTAGAAATAAAAATGGAAAGTTATGGACCAAGATTGAAATATTTATTCACAAGTTTTAAAAGGGTCAGTTTTAAAAAATATCATAAATTTTAAAATAGTAATACCGAGTTAAAAGTTGGTTTAATGAATGTTAATTAAAAGATTGGTTTAATGACTAGTAAATAAACGATTGATTTAAGCTAAATTTGGACACAACGGTGTTATAGCACCATTTACCGCCCTTGGTAGATTTGATGCTCTGTGTTATGGCCTAGGGAAACCCTTCCCTTCTAGACTTGGTCCAAATTCTAAAAAACAATGTTTTAAGTCTCATACGTTGTTTTCCCTTGTATAAAAAGCATGTACATGTGGGTTAGTCTATACCCAACTTGAATATATGTGTTAAAACATTAAAAAATATATAATCTCCTTAAATTCGGGTGAAGTTTACTTGTTTTACCTGTTACTCACCTACTGTAGCTCATGGCCCAACTATTTCCCAACTGAAAAACTAATTTTGAGAAGTATAAATAGACCTCCATAGGAAGGCCTATGGGAGGAGAAAACGATTAGATATTGATAATATAGTTGATTACATCCTTGATCAAGTCTGAAGAAATCCATGTGCCTTCTGCACTCCCAAGTCATAGGAAACCTTTGTTTCCTTCTTGAGATGTCCTTCATCCCTTTATGACATCCTTATGTATACCTATGGAGGAGGATTGTTGAGGTCTGCGCGGGATGGATCTGAAGGACGGTTTCGCTTGGAGCTGGTGGACGAATCAAGTTGTAGTTCTTCCGTAATTTCTCTAGTTTACATCAATAAAGAGGTTTTGTTTTGTTTATGATATTTAAGGTCTTAATGCATTAATCTATGCTATGATTTTCTTATGAATCTTACGTTAATGTTTATTTGCTTACATGCTTATATGACTTAACATCTATATCATGAACATGGTTTCTATTAATATTGTTGTATATGCTTTTCTTGAATGAGTTGCATGTTCTAAAGCATTAGAAGAAGCAAAGGGTTTGGACCCTACAGGAAAGATCTCAAACGTAGGACCTCTAGTTAATACCTATTCTTCCTACTTTAGTAGTTTAATTATTAGGACTACTTGTTTGCATGCCTCTTTTTGCTGTAATCTCTCCACTCTGTTGGGGTTCTCAACCCAAGACCCTAGGGTGACTTTACCCGTAACAAAATTTGAGACGACATTGGGGAGAACATTTTTTGCTTTCCCTAGATTGTGTTGTTTCTTCTTGATCATGGCCTATTGATTGGTTTCTTTCTTTTACAGTGTCTGTGACCTTTTTGCTTCCTGGGCATCAAGTCTGATCTTTTGGATCAAGCCTGGATTTTTGTTTTTCTTGATTGAGCTTTACATACACTTTTATTAGAGGACAAAATAGCATATACATGCTAGTTTCTCCAAATAGACTTGTGTATATGTGAATTTCCTCTGTTTTAGTCACATATACATGCTTCTGTGTCTTTACACAGTTGCGTATACCTTATTTTGAATTAATTTTTCAAAATTTTTGGCCTAGTTAAGTTTGTTTCCTGGTAGTTTTTGTTGTTTTCTGGTCATTCACTGTTTGTAAAGCTTTGCTTTCTTGCAAGTCTTCAATCTATAATGTTCCTCTTATTGAAAAACCTCATTAACCTAGGGTTTTCTTTCTGAATAAAGTTTCAGTTTGGGCTTTGGGTTCAAGGCTTCTTCTAGAAGTTCTTGGCTATTCTGACTTGGCGGAACAAGAAACTGATTACAGTTTTGTTTATAACACAATTTTCATATTGCTTTACTTTTCTTTCCCCTTTTGGTTGACCTATTTTGTTTTTCATGGTTTTTAATTGCTTCTTCAGCAATCTTGAAAGTATTTATTGACGTTATTTTGGTTTGCTGAAGTTCTTTGTACTCCTGTTCAGATCAATCTATGCAAGTTTGTGGTTCTTTATTGTTTCAAGTATCATTACATTGGTGATGTGCATAACTTGTGAATTTTGGGACTCTATATCCTTGTTTTTGGTCTTTGAAGTCTAGTAGTCTTTTGTGGTCTCAAAAATTTTCTTTGGGTTTCTATGAAAAGAAAAAGACAAAAACATAGTTCTTGCCTTTCTTTTTCTTTCATTTTTGTTTTTGGTTTTTTCGCTGTTTTTGAGCAATTGTGAAGTTTTCTGGTTGGTTTTTCTTGGTTTTAAGAGAAGTTTTTTATTGAATGTATGCCCTCTTTGTAGTCAACTTGGCCTATTGATATTGTAAATAAACACATTTTCTTATTATATGAGCATTCATAGGATCTTGCATCATCATTATAGATGTATTAGGTTAGTTTGCACTGTAAGCATTTTTAGTCTTTTTGTTAGATTTTGAGTGTGTGGAGTGTATTTATGAAAAAGAAAAAATAAATATTTTTCTTATATAAGTTTTTTGTAGAACCAGGTAGAAATCTCTTTCCATCGAAGAAAATAGATTCATTTTCATATAGCTAAGTTTCTATTGATTTATTTTGCGTAAAAACACCATAAGTTTGACTCTCACTATACCTGTGACTTAAAGAATAGCCCTCTAAAATCAAGCGCTTAAATAAAAAGAACTAGAACTTTTTAAATTTGTTATTAATTACACCAACAAGTCTAGCTCTTTAGGGCCTTGAAATAGGTGAGTGGAGAGTTAACTCTCCAAGGTCACTCAAACTAATAAACATAGATGTTGAATAATGAATGAAATCCAGTGTCGTTAGAAAGACCAGGAAAGCTTTGTGACTGGGAATCAAGCACGAGTGAGAGTGAAGATAGGGAAGAGAGATACCCCATCTCCTACTTGTTGGATCCCACCCTCAGAATGTTTCGCCTAGATTTTGATACGAACTGGTGCCCATAGTTGTTATTCCTAGGGATCACATAGGTGGCTATGGAAGGGAATCCCACGGCACCTGAGGTAGATGTTACATCACATTCATTAGTACTTATGGAGGATACCCTTGTAAAGCTTGGGTTATTGCACTGACAAAGGATTTTTTCTGGAGCTCATGTAACTATTTATGTTACCTTCCTTGGTAGGCCTGGGCTGTCATTATTCCAGACTATTTTCAGAGTCCTTGATTTCACTTTCTTGTATTTTGGTGTCCGGTCCTCATCACTCGGAGTAGAAATATTTGGAAGTAGCTTGATCGACTATATCTTTAGGGACTTTGTTAGAGAGTGTTCTTTCCTCCTTGTTGGCCTAGCTTTATAAAATTTTTGAGTCTTTAATTAATTCTCTTAAAATATTTAAAAGTGGTTGATCGACCAGTTCGTTGGTCTAGAAGGCTTCGTGGGCTTTCACCTACCAGTGCCGAGCCTTCTTTTAGAAGGCATAGGAGAAATTATACCGGTGATTTCCAATCAGTGGTCACAGACGCAATGGAGATTGATCCTCCGGTTCAAGCTATTGATTCACAGAATAGACCTGGTGTGAGTTTGGATTTGGAGAGGAACACTCCAGTCCTTTCTAGAGTCCTCTTGCAATAAGAAGACATTATAGATCTTGAAGAACTCCCTGAGTCTCCTTTGACTCCTTCTTCTCCTCTTCCTCCTGATTATCCAGATGTTTTATTATATGTTGGGACTCCAACCCACATGCCTTTGAGCCCTGGTCTATTTCGACCTTTTCCTTCGATAGCCACTGCTGGGAGCATGGTTTCAACTATGAGTGCTACTAGTGTACAAACTCCTTTATTAGTACAAGGAGGACGTACAATTTCCATAGCTTCAATCACTCCTAGCACTGCAATTTTTGGCTCTACCTCCATTCCATATTTGAGTGGGGGCACCCAAGATTTTGATTCCGGCACTGGTTCTTTTTGTTTTGGAATGCCTACCACCATAGTTCCTTCGGTTCCATTAAGTTTTCCACCATCTGCTTCCCCGTATATGACTTCCATGGCAAGTGGGTCAGCTTATTTTTGGGGTTTTCCTTTTGGGAATGGTCATATACCATATTTTAACCAACTTTAGGATCAATACCTTTTTCCTCCATGGGTCAACTTAAGTTATAATCCTTTCCAAGGGTGGACTAACCCAACTATTAGCAAACATGGAGCTGGGAATAAGTTCTCTTTCGGCCAACAGCGGAATATGTTGTATTCCTCCATGAGTTCATTCTAGAGTTTTTCTCCCAATTCTAATGCATGGAAGCCTTACTAAGGGCTCTCTATGTTGGGTTGTGTTATATTCTTTCCACGACTAGCCCACGTAGTTAACCGGGGGGTTAGACAGGGGGCAGAGCCCCCCCTTTGTTGCGCTGATTGCGTAGTGGGGGTGTCATCAGGGGTTTGAGGGGTGTAGGTAACCCCACTCTTTGGGGTTAGGGATAGCGCCCTGGAAAATTTTGGTTTTGGAACCTATGTTAGGTTGGGCGGACCCACCTATGGTTTTGTGTGTGATTTTTGCACATGTTTTTGGACGCGATGGTTTTCGGTCCATGGTTTTGGACGCGATGCTTTTCATTCCATGGTATTGGACGCTTCAACACGTATAAATATGTATTATAACATTGAAAGGAATATAATGAAAAATCAAGCTTATAGTTCCAGTTTTGGGATCCAGGGGAAATCTCTATGTATATGTGTTTTATGTGTTATGCTCTCGCATTTTTATTTTATGTGTTTTAGAATTTGTATGCAATTAATTTATGTACGGGGTTAAAACCTACATTTAGTATCAGAGCTGTTTTGGCTTCAAGGGGACGCCTTTGTTGCTGAGGGGTTTCGCTCAGGCCTGTGGTAGACCCTGTTCAGTGGGAGATTTGTGAGATCGATTCTGCTGGTGAAAGAATATGGCGAGTAGTGGAAAGATAGAGATCGAGAAATTTAATGGTCAGAGTTTGAAGTTATGGAAACTCGAGATGGAGGATCTGTTGGTGGATAAAGATCAGTGGATCACGGTAGATGGGAGTACTAAACCAATGGGAGTATCCGATGAAGAATGGAAGAAGTTGGATCGGAAGGCAAAGAGCACAATATGATTGTGTGTCTCAAAGTTAGTATTGCTAAATGTATTAGGGGAAGTTATGGCAAAGGCTTTGTGGGACAAGTTAGGGACTCTGTACCAATCTAAGTATTTGGTGAATAAATTGTTCCTGCGGAAAAAGCTATATAACCTGAGGATGAAAGATGGAGACTCGGTGACAGAGCATCTGAACGCATTTAATACTGTGGTAAGTTAGTTAGCATCTGTTGATATTAAAATTTCAGATGAAGATAAGTGCATCCGTCTGTTGTGTTCTCTACCAAATTCGTGGGATAATCTAGTTATTGCAATAGGTAACAATGCAATTGCCTTGCAGTTTGACGAGATAGTCTCATCCTTGCTGACGGAGGAGATGAGACGGAAAAATATGGAGAGCCAGAATGGTGATGCCTTGTTTGTACGAGGACAGTCCCATAACAGAAACAAAAATAAGTCATCAAGTGGGAGATCTAAATGTAGAGGGAGATCGAAATCTGTAGGAAAACTTGTAAAGGTGATGTGCTGGAAATGCGGAAAGGAAGGGCACTACAAAAGGGACTGTAAATCTAAAGCTCCTAATAAAGGAAAGGGATATGATGATACTCCTTTTGCAAATGCAAAAACCACATCAGATGAAGGTGGGGATGTGTACTTGGCTTCTTCAAGTACACATGTAGATCAGGAGGCATGGTTGATTGATTCAGGTGCATCCTATCACTTCACTCTCCATAGAAAGTGGTTCTGCGCGTATGAGAAATACAATGGTGGTGATGTCTTCTTAGGGGATGATAGGAAGGCTAGAATTGTTGGTCGTGGAAAAATAAAGTTGAAGTTTCAAGGTGGAAGGGTTAGAACACTTCCGAGTGTTCTGCATATTCTTGCATTAGCCAGAAATCTGTTTTCTATAAGAAAGTTGGATGATGCATGTGTAAAAACAATGTTCGAGAAGGATACCTACAAGATGGCTCGGGGAGCACTGGTATTGATGTGGGGAGTTCGGATTGGAACTCTGTACAAGCTGCAAGGTAGCACGGTTGTTGATGGGTGCAATAATTCTATGGTTCTTGAAAGTGGAGCAAAAAATATAGTGGTCTCTAGCAAAGGCTTGGACATATTGGAGAGAAGGGCCTTCGAATACTTCATGGCAAAGGTATGGTAGAAGGTATGAGTAATAGCTCTCTAGATTTTGATTTATGTGAAAATTGTGTATATGGGAAGCAGAATCGGTGAGTTTCCCCTCTGGTGGTAAGATGGAGAACATATATTAGAGCTTGTGCATAGTGATGTGTTTGGACCTGTGAAGGTTCCATCACTAGGTAAGTTTGTGTACTATGTATAATTTATAGATGAATTCTCAAGGAATACATGGATATATTTCCTTAAGAAGAAATTTGAAGTCTTTGATAGGTTTAAAGAATTCAAGGTTCTGGTGGAAAACTAGATAGAGAAGAAGATAAAGGTGCTAAGGACAGATAAAGGTGGAGAGTTTTGCAGTAAGGAATTTGAAGAATTCTGTAAGAAGTGTGTTATAGCACGACAGAAGACTACTCCATATACACCTTAGTAAAATGGAGTTGTAGAAAGAATGAACAAGATGTTGATGGAAAGGGCAAGAAGCATGCTCAGTGGTTGTAGGTTAGGACAGGAATTCTGGGCAGAGGGGATGGAGACAACATGTTACTTGGTCGACAGATCACCTTCATTAGCATTGGAGGATAAAACTCCACAAGAGGTATGGACTGGTAAGAAACCCTCTCTTTCACATTTGAGGGTATTTGGATGTGATGCACATGTACATGTTCCAAAGGAGAAATGAACCAAGTTGGATAGTAAATATGAAAATCGCATCTTTATTGGGTATAAGGATGGTTTAAAGGGTTATAAGATTTGGAACCCAGTAACAAGGAAGGTTGTGTACAACCAAGATGTGGTGTTTAGAGAGGTGAAAGATGTTATTAAACATGAATTCCAACCAAAGGAACATGAGAAAATAGAGTTTGAGCTAAAGGAGGAAGAATCAGACTCTACAGCAGAGGAGGAATCAGAATATGGAGAGCCACAAACTCTGGGAGTGAGAAGATCAATTCGAGAAAGAAGGCAACTAGAAAGGTATAGTCCATCTGCTCTCTATTCAAATTTTGCTTTATCTATTACTGATGATGGTCCCAGAACTGTGAAGGAAGTAGTAGATTTAGATGATGGAAAACTTTGGAAAGAGGGCATGGTTGATGAAATTGCATCTTTGCAAAAAAATGAGGCTTGGGATTTAGTGGAGTTGCTGACTGGAAGGAAACCCATTGGTAGCAAATGGGTGTTCAAGAAGAAGACAAATGCAGAATGAAAGGTGGAGAAATACAAAGCTCGGTTGGTAGCAAAAGGTTATTCCCAGGTGTTGGGAATTGATTTTGGTGATATTTTTTCTCCTGTTGCCAAGATAACTTCTATTAGATTAATTTTATTTGTTGCTACTGCCTTTGACTTCGAGGTAGAACAGATGGATGTGAAGAAAACATTTCTAAATGGGGATCTAGAAGAGGAAATCTACATGAAGCAACCTGAAGGCTTTGCGGTGAAGGGTAAGAAAAAACTAGTATGCAAGTTAAAAAAATCTTTGTATGGGTTAAAATAGTCACTAAGGATGTGGTATCACAAATTTGATACATTTATATGGGGACTTGGCTTCACCAGAAGCAAAGCAGATCACTGTGTGTATTTTAAATTAATTGGTGACCGTGTTATTTATTTGGTCTTGTATGTGGATGATATGTTTCTAGTTGGAAATGACAAGGAAATTATCTACGATTTGAAGACCCAGCTGTCCTCCATATTCGTCATGAAAGATCTTGGTGCTGCAAACTATATTTTGGGCATGGAAATTAAAAGAGATCGGCAAAAGAGGAAGCTCTGGTTAAACCAAAGGAAGTATGTCGAGACAATATTGCAGAGATTTAATATGCAGGATAGTAAACCGGTGAAGGTTCCTATTCTTGTAGGTGTAAATTTATCCCAAGACACAAGAAGAGGAAGAGGACATGTCTTGTGTTCCATATGCAAGTGCAGTCGATAGCCTGATGTATGCAATGGTATGTACTAGACCAGACATTTCACATGCAGTGAGAGTATTGAGCAGGTTTATGTCAAAACCAAGAAAGAAGCATTGGACAACAGTGAAGCGGGTTTTCAGGTATTTGTGTGGCACTAGTGATTATGGTTTGTGCTACCAAGGAAGACCAGGATTGGACAGAGTGTTGGATATTCGTGTCTTTTTTGATGCAGACTGGGCTGGAAATCTGGATGAGAGAAGATCTACAAGTGGGTATGTGTTTAACCTCTTTAGAGGTGTAGTCAGTTGGACAAGTAAGAAACAATCTGAAGTGACACTATTAGCTACAGAGGCAGAATAAATGGAAGCCAATCATGCAAGTAGGGAATCAGTTTGTTTGCAGAGATTATGTTCAAGTATGGGGTTAGTACAGGGAGCTATAAGGATAGACTGTGACAGCCAAAGTGCAATTTTCTTGGAAAATAACCCTACATATCATTCAAAGACAAAACACATTGATGTTCAATATCACTTTGTGAGGGATATGATAGAAGACAAAAAGGTGTTGTTGGTAAAGGTGGACACTTTGAAGAATACTGCAGATGCATTGACAAAATCCATGATCTTTGAGAAATTCTCTTGGTGTAGAGAAACAATGGGTGTTGCAGGGATGGATAAATGACTAAGCTCTCTTGTGCCCCCCTGTGGAAAGAAAACAACAAGTGGGAGAATGTCGGGTTCTGTTATATTCTTTCCATGACTAGCCCACATAGTTAATAGGGGGGTTAGAGGGGGGGTGGAGGCCCCCCTTCATTGTGTAGTGGGGGGGTCACAGGGGGTTTGAAGGGTGCAAGTAACCCCACTCTATGGGGTTCGAAGTAGCACCCTGGAAAATTTTGGTTTTGGAACCTATGTTAGGTTGGGCGGACCCACCTATGGTTTTGTGCATGATTTTCTCACATGTTTTTGGACACAATGGTTTCAGTCCATGGTTTTGGACGTGATGGTTTTCAGTCTGTGGTATTGGATGCTTTGGCATGTATAAATATGTATTATAACATTGAAAGGAATATAATGAAAAATCAAGCTGGTAGTCCTGGTTTTGGAATCTAGGGGAAAATCTCTGTGTATATGTGTTTTATGTGTTATGCTCTCACATTTTTTATTTTATGTGTTTAGAATTCGTATGTAGATAATTTCTGTACGGGATTAAAACCTACACTCTACTCCATTAAATACCTCTCTAGGGGGAATTCCACTGGATATGGAAATTGTTCGGCAGGAATTGGACAAACTCTGATTTTTTCCAGGCCACAACATTTTCCTTATGCTTCAGGTTTTTCTACGAATTACATGAGGCAACCGGTGCCTTCACAAATCCAGGTTATTCTTTTAAGAACATTGGAAATTCTACCTAGACCGGGTGGAATCCTCAAGGTCCTCCACAATTACCTTTCATGACAACTTTAAACTTGCGAGATCTATCAAAATTGACTAATGATTAGATCCAATACAACTTGGCCTGGCCTCTGCTTCTGACCAAACTTCCGTTCGACATACCCAAATTCGAAGGGAAGACTGGTGAAGATCTAGGTGACCATATAACCACTTTCCACTTTTGGTGTTCGTCGAACTCCCTAATAAATGATTCATTCATGTTGAGATTATTTCAACACACCCTAATTGGGAATGCGGCTAAATGGTACATTGAAATCCCAGGGGTCACCTTGGCTTTATTTGGTGATATGACTACCATATTTTTAAACCATTTTCGTTTGCCTGTTCGTTATGATGTTGTAACAGAGCTATTAGCTAATTTCCACCAGGACTAGGCAACCCGTATTTCGGATCATATCCAGTAATGGAGGAGAAGGAAGAGGCTCATTAAAGCTGATATTCGACAAGAATTCCTTCTTGAACGGTTTCTCAAATCTTTGCAACCTGAAATTTCTAAGGATGTATCGCTCTCTGGAGTATTCACCGAAGAACAAGCTATTTTTAGAGTTGAGAAACTTGAACTTATATATTCTCAATGTGGGGTTATTTATAAAAAATTTCCTGATGCTCCTAGATCTAAGGTTGATCTAGCCAAGCTGAAGCCAGGTCCCCATGTCGACGGGTTAGTCAGATCGATTGATAGTAACTTGGCTAACCTGCTAAATCAATTGGAATAGTTGTCTTTACAAAGTGCTTCTTCTATGCAGGCATCGCCATCAATGCCTATGCCTTCTCAACCTTCATCTATAAATGTCACTCAAACTTATAATCCCAAAGGAAACCAACAATCCAATGGGAATAAGAAAGGACGTGGTAGGAAAAAGAATCAATATGGGAAAGGTAATGCAAATAAGCCCAACAATGACGTTGGAGGGGGTAAAAAAGGGTCTAAGAAGAAAGTAAAGTTTCCATGCAAGTTATGGAATGGTGACGATTTGACTCATCTTTTCCTTAAGATTCAAGATGCTCAGTGCTTGTTGGTTTAGAAAGGGTCTTCTAGCTCCCAAGTTGTGCTCACTAACCCTTTTCCCCAAAGGAAACAATTGTTTTCTAGTGTGAATTATAGTACCAGTACCCCCACTGGTGGAGACTGGGAAGGGGAAAATACATCAAATGTTTATATGATGAGTTCACATATTTATGTTGCTACACGGTCAGGTGATTATGGTGAATCAGGATCGTCTAAGGCTAATACTACTCTTGATGTCTCAGAGCCACTCCATATTGAGAGTCCCATAGTTGAGTCTATACTTGGGATGCTGAAAGGCTCCGCAAAACATTCAACAGTTAACCCTAATGCCAAGGTAGCTCAGAACTACTCTATTGTAGACGATCTAGCTCAGAGTCCTTGTGCCATGTTAGCATTATAGGTACTCCAATCGTGCCCAGTGCAAAGGAGTGCATTACTCACTGCGATGAGAGGAGTTGATCCAAAAAAATCTCTTCTTCTCACATTCGAAATGTTGAACATCAAGAAGAGACTTCCACATCATATGGTTTTTCAAATTAAGTCTACATATCGAAAGGCCAATATCTTTTGAACTGTAGTTAATGAGCGAGCTTCCACATGTGTAATGTTTATATCATGTTGGAAGGCTATTGGATCACCTCAGGTTGTTCCTTCACTTACTCTATTAACGACATTTGATGGCCATTCTCATAGATTGCATGGGATCATTCTAGCCTTTCCCATTTGTGTTGGCGGTAAGGTTGTAAATATTGAAGTAGAAATAGTTGATGCAAATTTGGATTACAATCTCCTTTTAGGTAGAAATTGGATTTACGAGATGGATTCTATTGTATCATCGCTATTCCACATCCTCTGTTTTCCTCATGAATGGAGAATTGTAATGGTTGATCAGATTGATTATACTTCGGGTGAGTCCAATTCATCTTTTGAATCTATTGTTCCATTAGTGAACAATCCAAAGCAGCCTATAGAGAATCTAGGAGTTGGAATGCACTCTTCCTTAATGGATACCTTTGATTTTCCTGCTCCTATTACTAGAATTAATGCTATTTCATCATCCAAGGCACCTTCTCAAAGAGAGTTCTTTAGAACTCATTATTTTTAGGATCCTTGGTCCTTACCCTCTTCTACCACCACATTAGATGAGGGGCAAGTAGGTGGAATGGCATTTCCTATGTCTACAGCCAAAATTGCTTATCAGTCTATTGTTAACACTGCAAACTCCGATCCTACTCCTTTTTCACCAGAGGAGCTGGATGGGAATGTGGCTCCAGCTTGGACTCTAGATTCAACTTCTGCTATGGATTTTTTAGATACTATTTTTTCCATATGAAGTAGAAATTCTAGAAGCAATGATGGGTGTTGAAATACTGTGGAATTATTTGCATCATTGGTCATATTTACTCCCTCATTTGCAAGAAGTAGAATCAAGCCTGTCGAGTTCTTCATCTACTAGTGATGTTCATGCAACTTTAAATCCTTTGGCTCCATCATAGTTTTTGGCCGAGGGTAACATGTACTTCATTTCACAAATTGTTCTAATGAACACCTCTAGGAATCCCAATGTTATTGAAAATGGCTTCATTGGAGCTGACCGTTCCCATGAATAAATTCAAACTTATGCCAATCTCTTTAAATAGTTTTGAGATGTGTTCACTTGATCTTATGAGGAAATGGCTGGGTTAGATCCATCTATAGTCCAACATGAGATGAAGACATATGAAAATGCAAAACCTATTCAACAAAAGCTTCAAATGTTAAATCCTAGAAAACCAGTAGCTATCAAAGCCAAGGTTGAAAAGTTGCTTAATGCGGGTTTCATATATCCCGTTCCTTTAACTGAGTGGGTCTCGAATCCAGTCCTAGTAGACAAGAAGCAAGGAAAAATCCGTGTATGAATTGAATTTAGGGACTTAAATAAGGCTTGTCCTAAGGATAATTACCCCATGCCCTTTATTGATCAGATTTTCGATGAATGTATGGGTAAATCATTTCTCTCGTTTATGGATGGATTTTTCGGCTATAATCAAGTCACTGTTCATCCATAAGCTCAACATAAGAAAACTTTTATTTTTCCATGGGGTACATTTGCAAAAAGGATGTACTTTGGCCTTAAAAATGTTGGAGCTACCTTTCAGCGGACCATGTCATATGCTTTTCATGATATCAAACATATTATTGAAGCTTACTTGGATGGTTTAGCTACTCATTATCGAAAGAAAAAAGACCATCCTAAACATCTTCGATTGATTTTTGAACGATGTTGTTTTTATAAAATTCAGTTGAATCCGAATAAGTGTGTTTTCACTTTCACATCTGGTCGGTTGTTGGGATTCATCGTGTCTACTGAAGAGATTTGCGTAGATCCCTTCAAGGTTGAGGCAATACTTCAATTGCCCCCCCCCCTTCCTTTATTCATCAACTTCAGTCTTCAAGGAAAAGCCAATTTGTTAATGAGATTTATAACTAATTACGCCGATATTACAAAAGGATTTATGATATTTCTTAAGAAAGGGGTCCCATTTCTATGGGATGATTTCACACAACACTCATTTGATGCTTTCAAAAAAGCATTAACCTCTACTCCTTTGTTGAGTCCAACTAATTGTAGTAGAGACTTCCTTTCCTATCTCGCTGTAGCAGAATTGACTATTGGTATGGTTTTGGTTCAAGAGGATGATGCTTTCTGTAATCACGTAATATTTTATCTGAGCCGAGGCTTAGTGGGCACTGAACTGTGCTATTCTCACATTGAGAAATTAGCCTTGGTAGTTGTCCATGTTGTCCAACGATTTAGACATTACATGTTGTTTCGAAATTTTTTTGTCTTAGCAGCCACCAAATCCATTTTAGTTTGTTCTCAGCAGGTGAGTGATTGGGGGAAAATATAATAGACGGATTGTTATTTTACAAGAATTTGATCTTGATTTCATGTTAGCCACAGTGGAGCTTGTAGTGGTCATATATATGGGCTTGCAACAACCCAAAAAAAATTGCGTGCAGGCTACTTTTGGCCTTCGCTCTTCAAATATTATATTGAAGTGGTCAAGGGATGCCACCCTTGTCAAGTTTATACTTGGAAAATGCGTGCACATCCAGCTCAAATTTTCCCTGTGATCACTCTCGGTCCTTTCACGAAGATACCCTTTAGTGATCCACACGGAAAAACCCACTCAATTTGGCTACAAACTGGCACAAATCCCTTAACCAATGTCACCCTAAGATCCCCCTTCAATGCTTTCTTCCAGCACTGATAATTCCAAAACACATTCCCCATAAAATCCACTGACACTACTTTTGGACTCCTTGGGTTATCAGAAAGTCTAAGCTTATTCCATTCTTTAGTCCTCAGTAGTTGGGTCTCAACCTTATCCCCTTTTGATGCCCCATATCTATCCTTGTAGTTGGATAGCATGGTATGTAATCTACCTCCAATGGTACCTCCAATAGATGGGAGATTACCCCTATACAGGAAATCACAAGTATGCCATCGTAGTTGTAGACTACTTTACTAAGTGGGATGAGGCTATGCCTACTTTCAAGAATGATGGTGAAACAACAACCTTGTTTCTCTTCAATCAAGTTATTTCCCAATTTGGTATTCCTAAATAGATTGTCACTATTCATTGCAGTCATTTCCAAAATCAGATGATGTTTGAATTGGCTCTTAAGTTGGGTTTCTGATAGGAGCATTCATCTCCATATTATCCTCAGGCCAATGGGTAGGTTGAAGCAGTGAATGAATTGCTAAAATTCATCCTGCAAAGGATGATTAACAAAGCTCAATCGAATTGGAACATTATGTTATATCTGACACTTTGGGCATACCGAATGTCAGTCAAGGCTGTCACTGGTTTTACTCCTTTTCAACTAGTTTATGGGTTGGAATCAATTTTTCCTATGGAATGTGAAATTCCTTCCCTTAAATTATCTATTGAACTTCTTCTAGATACTTATAGTCTCTAAGAACGCCTCACTCATTTGGAACATCTTGATGAGTAGCGTCAAGATGCAACCATAATCAACGAAGCTCATAAAAAGAGAGTAAAAACTCAATATGATAAGATTGTCCATCCTAGAGTTTTCTCTGAAGGCAACCTTGTCCTGATCTATGACCAAGACAAAGATACCTTGGGGGTAGGAAAGCTTAAATATATATGGTACAATCCCTTCATTGTTAAAAAGGTTTTGAAAAAGGGAGCTTATGAGCTGATTGATTTCAAGGGAAACGAGTTTGCGGAGCCTAGAAATGGGCTCTATCTTAAAAAGTATTTTTCTTAGGCTTTGACCTAGCATTTGCTTGGTTGTAAATATTGTATATTTTTGCATATCTATCTATCGGTTTCATAGTGATGTTGATATTATTTTATCTGCTTTGGTAGGTATTGATGGACGATTTGATATATCTAGGGTTCTTCGATGGTGCCAGTAGAAAAACCTATAACCTTGCTTCCACGACTTGAGTAATTTATTATCCATATGGCCGGTTGTTGGTTTCAAGAGGCATATGTATTGGTCTCGCTTCAAATAATGTTGCCAAATATATTGTTGTCATTAATTTAGTATCTGAGGAAATATCTCCTAGTATTGATTCATTAGTAGTTTACTTGGATTCAAAACGGGTGGTATCTCAATTAAAGAACATCTATTATGTGAGAGATCCTTATTTATAACACCATTTTCTAAGAGTGAATTTATTACAGAGACCATTTTTTTATATCACATTTATTCATATTTCACGATCAGAAAATTCATTTGCAAATTCTATCACTAATCAAGCATTAGATTGGCATATAAATCATTCATCACATTAAAAAATAAAAAATAATCGAAGTATCATCTGTATATATATGATCATCATGATAAACCGTATGTATATAGATAGAGTTTTATGTTCAAAATAAAATACAAAATTGGGACAAAAATGTCCTACAAAATTAACATTTATGCCCATAATCATGTCTAATAAAAAAATATCTGGTCATCCATCTATATGTCCTAATCAGGGTGAGTAGAATGGAAGAAAACAATGGCATTTTCCACCCGTCAGAATAACTGCACCCAATATTGTGGCACTCCTACCACATGTCTTTGAATCTCCTCTGGAAGGTCTTCTATAGCCACCATAGGTACATAGTGAGTCAACCTCACCAAGTTTCTCTGGATAGCATGGAGGGTCCTCTCAGTCTCTACTCCGACTCCTTCTGCGTCTCTTCCGTGATGCCTGTGTTGAGGTAGACCCTCATGTCTTACTGGTCCAACGTCTGTGCCATGATCAATAATTTTGTAATTATTTGTCTCATCAAAATATTTTTAGTTCATTTATACTTAAAATCCAAAAAACTCTTAAAATTCAAAAATTAAAAAACATTTGTACTTATGGCTCCCCACGCTGTATCCGGTGGCAACACCAGATCTAGATCTCCTCTAAAGTCCATGCCAGCATAGAGATAGTCCTTTACTGCTATGACTTGTTGTTCCCACTAGAAGAAGAACTCTCCATCAAATGTATTTCTAGGGACGTCACCGACCCCTAGCCATTTCATTAGATTAACCCATCTGCCCATTCGTGGATCCCTTGCGCTGCTGATAGTGGATAATACCTTAGTTCAAAGCCCTTGTACTCTTTGAAAGAAGAATAAACACAAGATGGTTCCATATCCAAAGTTCTTTGTCTTACCCTTTTGGATGGAGGTAAGTTGTTTTTTCATATTGGCTAAGAGGGGTGTGCGCCAATCAAAAAATTCCATGAGACACTCCACTGTAAGACTCATTGAAACACAAGAGGCCTGATGTAGAGAAGATGAACCATTTACTTTGGAAATGGTAAAAAAAAGGATTCTCAGAGCTAGACTCTCTACATGTTTGATTCGAATCTAGGTTCCAATCTTCTCAGTGTTTCCTAGACAGTAGATCCATACGTAGTCTTCCACACTAAGCCTACCTCTTGTTCTGTCCATTGAGTTGAGTCTCTCTCCTCTTTGGGAAATACCTATGATGAAATAGATATCCTCTATTTCAATCCTCAGAGGCATCTGATCAATAAAAAAATCATCTTCTTCTGGATCCTAGTAGTGGATTAACATCCCAAGCAACCTGGTATTTGCCTTCATATTCGACATTTTGAAAATTTTCAATAGTTTGCATCCTCGTAAGGCATCTAATGTGTTAGGATCTTCCAGTACTTCGTTATCAATCACAATATTCTCTCTTCATGCCAAGTAATCATAATTATGCAAGAATTTTTTTTCGAATCATTAAAATCGTGTTTCAAATTTTGAATTCGCGCACATGCGGGTTTGGTATTCACATAGTTGCATATAGGGATTTTCTACATGTGGTTCATATGTGTCCAACTTAGATGTACACAGAGCAAAATTTTCAAACTAAATTCCCACATTCAAATTTTTGACAAAAACATTTAAAAAGCAATAAAACTTATAAAATAATTAGTTAGAAGGTTACCTAGAAGATTGGAGGCTAAATGAACAGATGAATTTGATGGATTAAGCTTGCTTGGTTTTTTCTCCACAACTCCTTCACCCAATTTCTCAGAACACAAATGAAGAATTGTGAGTCAAAAAGTCCTTAGATAAGTTGACATACGAAAATTACTTTTTCTAAAGTTTATTTTTCTTTTTTATGGGCTTTATGACCTTTTTGGCTTGGAGTGTTGGGATGGGTCATTTTTTTAGGATACTTTGTAGATTGTTGAGAGACTCGTTCGATCCCATGGTTGCAGACCTGTCATGGCATGTATCAACTTTTAATTGGCATATAAGTTAGGGAATATCATTTTCTGCTGCATTTTGCATACTAGCCTCCATACTGCGATATTTTTTCCATAGGGTTGACCCCATCATGTCTTGGTTCTCAAACCATTTTCACTCACCGACTTATAAAATCATGATATGATATGTTGTCCATGCTGCTATATTGCATAAGATCAGGAGTCGTCTTGAGTTCTGCCATGACTTGTGCATTGAAGACTCACTCTCTTACTTCTTCGCTATTTTTCTAGCTTTATACCCTAGAGGCTCCTTTTTGTTGAGTTGTAATGTTGCATTGCATGTTGACCATTTATACCTTTAGGCCTTAAGCTGACTTCACTTAGACTCGTGTTCAAGCCAGCTTTTGACCATGTCCTTTATGAAATCGACCTTGCAATCACTTAGGCTCTGCAACTTGACACCCTCTTGCCTGTGGAACGAACATTCCTTTGAGTGTCACTCACTAGTTTCCTCACCTTGCATTGAGCATAGGAATGTTCCCCTCCTAGGAACTAGCACATATGTATTTGGACACTCATTCTTTCCACTCTACCATAAGAATTCTTTTATTCTTTTTCAGGCTTTCTAAATATTAAAAAGACAAAAAAATTTAAATATTCCAAAAAGAGTGGGAATGGGACATTACTTCCATGATTGATGGCAGCTAGAGTCAATTGTGTCACACTTGAGTAAAGCACTCAAAATTAAGTCTTTCCTCCATTGGGATGGACTTTATTTTGACTTAGGAGAGCCTTAACATTGTTATTGAGTAAGTACTCCTTCGGTTGGTTATCTCTTCCAATCATATGGACAGTTTGTTTATGCCTCTTGCATGACAAAATTATACAAAGTTATCATATGCTACCATATTGTCACATTTGAGTCATGCTTTTTTTCAAGGAAAGTAAACCTGAGTCAGCTTTTATGTGGTCTCTCTTGACTCATTTTCAGTCGGACATCCCTGGTTTTCAGAGTCATGTTCACTATCACATCAGCTATTTGGTCCTTTTCTCGTGCTGGTTGGAGAAGGTTTCCATTGACTTCTTGCTGGCAGGTGTTTCTCTTATCGGCTATGACAAATTTCTCTAGGAGTGGACCTAAAGCCGCACCCTGGCCCTATTTTCATTATTGATAGGTCACCTTGTGCTCCACATCGATCAATATCATGGGTCTTTGACTGAGTGTTTTCCCTTGTATTTGGTGTCAGCTTTCATGATCACATGTTAGGATTCGTGTAGTGCCTTTGTTTCCATTTGACCTTATTCGTGGATTTCTCACCTCTGTGTTAGCTTTCATTATTGGTTGGTTCAGAGGATTTCTATTGCAAGCTAGCTACATCTTCTGTATGCTGGAAACGTGCTCAGTTGGGTTACTACATCTTTCTTCATCCGATTCCTTCAACATTATTAATTTATGGGTTACACTCATGTTGGATTGATGAAGGATTCCTTAATACATTCCTTCCAGCAGATCTTTTCCCATTGACTTCAACTCATTGCTCTGGGGACAAATTCTAGAGTCCATTTGCAGTAACTTAGGGTTTGCAGTCATCAATGGTAGACTCCTTCGCTATCGACAATGGGAAAACATCATTGTCCTCTGATTGATATATTCTTCCAAGTGTTTGACTTCAGCTCATTTATTCACACTCGTTAGATTTTACTAGGTACCTTTGCTCTCATCATCATTATCAGTGAGTAGTCTCACATTTGTTAACAATATACATCAATGACCAGTAATCAAACAATTTCTCATATGGTCAACTTCAGATCATTTATTCACATTTTGTAGAAATGTACTACAACGGTTAGTGAAGGCCTTAGGTTTGCATCAACATTTGTTGGTTCACTTGCCATGTCCTCCTGTTTCTTCTAGTGACACCATCCACCTTATATGTTGCAATTCGTTACAACGAAAACTCGAGTTGTGCATAGTACCATTTTTTCCACTATTTGACTTCGTACTTTTTGGAGCAGCTTTATGATTTAAGTGATCAGTTTTCTACTTTAGCATCATTCATCAATTCTTTATATGTGATTTTGAGACATGTACTTCCATGGATATGATCAGATGATCCACTATGTATTTTCAGTCCTTTTATACTTGTATACATATTGGATCCTCTTTTGTATTTGATATGTGGACATGTTTTATTATCTCTGAGCATGGGTATGGTCACCTCAGACAACAAATTTCTTTCTGATCTATTCCACTGGCTTGGCAGGGTGAATTCTAGTGAACTCCTCTCAGGTCTTGGCATGATTCCTTCTATACACTTAATACATTTCGGCCACCATTCACCCCTTCTGACCTCATATATTAGGGGCATATGTTATAGCACTATTTACCACCCTTGGTAGATTTGATGCTATATGTTATGGCCTAGGGCAACCCTTCCCTTCCAAACTTGGTCCAAATTCTAAAAAACAATGTTTTAAATCCCATACGCTATTTTTCCCTGTATAAAAAGCATGCGCATGTGGGTCAATCTATACCCAACCCACGTATATGTGTTAAAACATTAAAAATTATATAGTCTCCTTAAATTTTGACAGAGTTTACTAGTTTTGCCTATTACTCACCTACTGTAGCCTGTGGCCCGACTGTTTCCCAACTGGAAAATTGATTTAGAGAAGTATAAATAGACCTCCATGGGAATACCTATGGGTGGATTAAATGATTAGATATTGATATTATAGTTTATTACATCCCTGATCAAGTCTGAAGAAATCCCTGTGCCTTTTGCACTCCCAAGTCATAGGAAACCTCTCTTTCCTTCTTGAGATGTCCTTCATCCCTTTATGACATCCTTGTGTATACCTATGGAGGAGTATTGCTGAGGCCTAGGCACAACAAATCGGGAGGACGATTTCGCTTGGAGCCGACAGACGACTTAGGTTATAGTTCTTCCGTACTTTCTTTAGTTTACATCAATAAAGAGGTGTTGTTTTGTTCCTCATATTTAATTAATGCATTAATATATGTTATTATTTGCTTATGAATCTTAAGTTAATGATTATTTGCTTACATGCTTATATGACCTAACACTATATCATGAACATGATTTCTATTACTACTATTGTATATGCTTTGCTTGAATGAGTTGTAGGTTCTAAAGCATTGGAAGAAGCAGAGGGTTTGGACCCTACGTGAATGACCTCAAACATAGGACCTCTGGGTAATACCCCATCTTCCTACTTCAGTAGTTTAAGTATTAGGACTGCCTGTTTTCATGCCTCTTTATGCTGTAAGCCCTCCGCTCTGTTGGGGTTCTCAACCCAAGACCCTAGGGTGACTTTACGTGTAACAAACGGTCCAAAAAAGCAAGCATAAAGCTCATGAATTCCCTAGTCATTATATATTTATGTGCTTGATGAATGAAGAATGAGAGGAATCAGTGATTTTGTTGAATGGATATTGAGAGGATGAAATTCAAGAATGAAGAGGAGGTGACCAATTTTTTTGCAGTTCGAAAACAAAGTGTAGATGATCAAGTGGATTATTCATGGAGAGTGTAATTTTTTGTTCCCTTTAATTTGTTTGTTTATCTATTTAATTTAGTCCACAGAAAAATTGGTTTTTTTGTTTATTCAGTTGGTTAACCAGGGAAAGGCACTAGGCTATTGAGTAATTTTATGTTCCCTTAATTTCTATGTGTTTAATTCATTTTATAGATACATTCGTGTAACCTGACAATTTTTTTTCTCTATTCCATCTATAGGTTAAGCATGGGTGTCCTTTCTCTCTCAAACACTCTGATGTAAAGTTATATGTCTTATGGAGCACTCCATAAATGTTTTGTATAGTGTTGTATGCATCAATATCCTACGTAGTGTTTTGGTATGCTTGTATTGTGCATTGTATCCTATGTAGTGTGTAAATGCTTGTTTTGTGTCTATATGGATTTGTGTTAATTGAGAGAGAAAGTCCTAGCTGAGGAGAATATGAACTAGTGGTTGAATGACCAACTTCATCAACAAATAATTATCTCAGAGTGCATTGGAGTGAGTTGGTACTCATGGAAATTTTTTCCTCAATTATTTTTAAATTTATTCTCGTCCCTTTTTTCTATTTCCTTTTCTGATGAGTGAGTTGGAATTTTATATACATGAGTTGTATTACTGTTTCTAGTGCTTTTGTAGTAGAAAATGAGGAGCTTCCAACTCTTTTACAACCACTAGTTTGTAGATTTTCAATAGTAAATGAAAGATTCCTAACAAGCAAGGTTAGTATTATGTGTGAATGACCTTGTTATCTATTTCTTGTTTTAGTTTATCAATATAGTTTTCAACTTGTTTGTCACAAATTACCATGTTGAGTAGCATTTCCATATGGAAATGTAGTTTTATAGAGTGTAGGAACTGTAGTCTTATCTTCCTAAAATTCCCTAGATCAGGAACCCATTTAAGGCTGTTACCACCAATTTCTGAATCAGAATGATATTTATGATCCCCAAATGCCTTGGCTTCCAAATGCAGAATCTTCTTTCTAACCTCCAGGGGAGTTGAACCAAAAAAGTTTTCCACAAATTCCCAACCAAAGTTTCGGTGATGTCTGGAAGAGGATGCCCCTGGAGCACCACCCCTACAGCTAGGGAGTCACCGTCGATGAGGCATTTCCACTTAAGAGCTGCAAAAATACCATAATACAACCACAATAGCCTAACTCAATCACAAAGTTATGACTGACAACAAGATAGTAAGACCCTAAAATAACAAAAAATAAGAACTTATAATTGATGACCAGGATGAATGACAATCCCAATATAACACAAAAAAATCCACTTACAAATGATTGTGTAGATAATTAACTAATTGCGATGACTAACTACTTGACACTCCTTACTAACCAGGATCACAATCCATTTCAACTGCCTAGGAAACCATAGTTCATAAGGACCAAAATGATAAAGGTTTGAGACGTTTTAATTAACAATGAACAAGTGGAATTGTAGTCTTTTCTAAACTAGATGGAGAAGGTAACTCAGTACAGGGCTCCACATACCAACACTAGGAAATTAAAGGAAATTTTGGTTGGGTTGAAGGTTTGTGATGTTGTCGAGGGAAGTACAATTACCAGTTCAAAGGAGGGACCCAACCGTGAGTTATGTAAGAATAACAAAAACAACATTGACACCCTATGTGAGAAAATTGACCACCCGGTGCAAAACTTAAGACCTGACGACAAAATGTATTAGGAGATAGAACTATCCAACTCTTGAAAAAATAAAAATGCCACCCTACTAAAATGACGGAGAAACTAATGGTGTATACAGACCTCCTTTTACAGTAACACAGTCAATTGGGGACCATAAGCAAGAGGGGATTGCTGCAATTGAAAGACGTCAACCACATAAATACCACCTTCGTGCCACCCAGAGACCATGGTGGAACTTATGTAAATAACTATAAACATGATGTATCTAGTACTAGGAATGAACCATGCCCTCTGAAAATCCCATGACATAAGCCAAGTGTACTACGTACACCATGTATCAGCCATTACAAGGCATTGCCTAAGAGTGAGGTCATTAATGAGATTTCTCCTACTATCAGAGCAATTCCTTCCCACATCCAATACATTGTGCAAGGGACAATGTATTCCTGAGTAGAAAAAATGAAATGAGTTAATGAAGCCATTGAGATAAACAAAACCCTAATCTCTAATCTCTTAGAAGTAATAATAAAATTACTTGAGGTGGTGGCTCCCATTATGAAAACCCAAGATATGCCACGTGTGACCCATGCGTAACCAAGTTTATAGCCCATATATATCTCCGAGGGTTTCCACCTTCATCACCAAATAATTTATTGGCATGCAAATAATAAGTCTCGCCAAAAACCTCCCATCAATAGGGATCATCATTCCTCTTTATAATACCGATATTCCAAGGTCGTGATATCACCCCCATTGAGGACCCTGACTTTAGCTAGGTATTTATCCTCTTATGCCTAGTTCTTTACTTCCTGTAGGCTTTCCCTATGTTTCACTTCCAACCAGGCCACGTTCAAGGTAACATGTCTACCTAATATTTCCTAGTTAACCAAAAAATATTCCACCTTATTACCTTCCCATCACGTGTGCATGGGGATAACATAATCGAAATTTATCAACAATTCTTTGAAATTTCTCAGCACCTTATGTAGGTGCCAACTGTGAATTAGTTTCTCTAGTAGATAACCTAGTAAGAGCTTGCTTATAGTGAGTTGGTACTCATGGAAATTTTTTCCTTAATTATTTTTAAATTCATTCCTGACCGTTTTTTCTTTTTCCTTTTCTGATGAGTGATTTGGAATTTTATATACAGGGGTTGGATTAGTGTTTCCAATTCTTTTGCAGCAGAAAATGAGGAGTTTCTATCTCTTTTGCAACCACCAGTTTGTATAGTTTCAATAGGTAATGAAATATTCCTAAGAAAATTTAGTATTTTGTGTGAATGGCATTGTTCTCCTTTGTTTCTTGTTGCAGTTTACCAATATAGTTGTCAATTTTTTTGTCACTAATTACCATGTTGAGTACCATTTCCATTTGCAATGTAGTGTTATACAGTGGAGTAAATGTAGTCTTCTCTTCCTAAAATTCCCTAGATCAAGAACCCATTAGAGGTTGCTACCACCAATTTCTGAATCACAATGATACCTATGATCCCCAAACTCCCTGGCTTCTAAATGCAGAATCTCCTTTCTAACCTCCAGAGGAGCCAAATCAAAAACATTTGCCATAGCTTCCCAACCAAATTGTTGGTGATGTTTGGAATAAGATGCCCTCACAGCACCACCCCTATAGCTAGGGAATTATTATCAACGAGGCATTTCCACATAAGAACTACAAACAAACCATAATACAACCACTCTAGGCTATCTGAACGGCCAAGTTATGACTGACAACAAGATAGTAAGACTCAAGAATAACAGAAACTAAAAAGTTGTAAGTGATGATCAGAATGAGTGACAACACTAGTATAACACAAGTAATCCACTTATAAATGATCATGCAGATAATTAACTAATTTTGATGACTAAATAATTGACACCCCTTACCAACCAAAACGGCAATCCATTTCAATTGCCTAGGAAACTATAGCTCTTAAGAACCAGAATGATTAGGGTTTAAGGAGTTTGAATTAACAATGAACAAGTGGAACTGTACTTGTTTTTAGAACCATATGGAGAAGGTAACTTAGTACCAGAATCCGCATATCAAAAATGGGAAATGAAAGGAAATTCTGGTTGGGTCAAAGGTCTATGATGTCATCGAGGCAAGTACAACGACTAGTTCAAAGGAGGGACCCAACCTTGAGTAATGTAATACTTAACACAAATAACATTGACACCCTATGTGAATAAATGACCACCCGGTGTAGAACTTAAGACCCGACGACAAAACACATTAGGATGTAGAACTATCCAACTCTTCAAAAAATCAAAATCCCACCCTACTAAATTGACTTGAGAAATTAACAGTGTATACAGACCTCCTGTTATTGTAACACAGTCAATTGGGGACCACCAATAAGAGGGGAACTACTACAAATGAAATATTTCAACCACATGACTACCACCTTTCCGCCACCCTGAGACTATGGTGGAACTTATATAAATAGATATGAACATGATGTATCTAGTACCAGGAATGAACCATGCCCTCTTAAAATCCCATGATGGAATCAAAGTATACTACATACACCATGTCTCAACCATCCCAAGGCATTGCCTGAGAGTGAGGTCATTAATGAACTTTATCCTACTATTAGAGAAATTCCTTCCCACATCCAATATGCCGTGTGAGGGACGATCCATTCCTAAGTAGACAAAATGAAATGAGTTAATGAAACCATTGAGGCAAACAAAACCCAAATCTCTAATCTCTTGGAAGTTAATACAAAAATGACTTGAGTTGGTGGTTCCCATTATGAAAACCCAGGACATTCCATGTGTAACCAAGTGTATAACCCAAATCTATCTTCGAGGGTTGTCACCTCTATCACCAAAAAATCTATTCACATGAAAATAATTACTCCCATCGGAAACCTCCCATCAAAAGGGATCACTATTCCTCTTTCTAATACTGATATTCCGATGTCGTGAGATCACCCCCATCGAGGATAATGGCTTCAACTAGGTATATATCCTATTCTGCCTAGTGCTTTACTTCCTGTAGGATTTCCCTATGTTTCAATTCCAGCCAAGCCATGTCCAAGGTAATGTGTCTACCTGAGATTCCCCAATTAGCCAAACAATATTCCACCTTATTACCTTCCCGTCGCATGTGGATAGAAATAACATAATCAAAATTAATCAACAAGTATTTGATATTGTTCACCACCATCTATAGGTGCCAACTTTGAATTAGTTTCTCTAGCGGATGACCTAGTAGGATCTTTCTTATACAATAAATCACTCTCTGAGAATTATTATGTATCTAAATCAACCTAAACCCTTCCTTACAACTATTTGAAGATCTTTCTCCAATGCAGTAAATTCCGCAAGGTTGTTTGTTTCCACCTCACATGAAAAAGCATAGGCGTGCTTGGGATCCAAACTCTCATCCCTCAAAATCCCTCCAATACCAACATCTCCAAGATTTCCCTTTTAGGCACCATCAACGCTTAATTCAATGAAAGCTTTTGGAGGAGGGGATTCCTCTACTGTGAGCCATGGAAGGAAAATTAGTGACAATTCTATATAATATATTGATTCCCTTTAGGATACGAGCCTCGTAATCATCAACTTGCACTTCTTCAGAATCAGGAGGGAACACCAACACTGTTTCAATGATATTTTTAAGTGTAATATCTTGTAAAATTGACATAGACCTATGTTTTCCTTCAAATATTCTTAAATTTATCTCCTTCCATAAATTCCATGGGGAAAATCCTAGAACTAAATGCTAGGCTCTCATTATCAATGGATGTTTAATTTTTTCTAGAACCAGTCATATATCCTTGACTTTATGTTTGGTGAATTGGGTAAATCACACCTGGAGATTTTCTTAACAAACACACATATTTTCTTGGCATAAGAACAAGTTATTAGTAGATGATATATTTATTCCTCATCTTGTGAACATAAAATGCACATCTATGGCCCCTCAAAGCCTTTCCTTCGCATATGGTCCTAAGTTAACATATTCCCCCAAGATGCATCCATAAAAAAAATTGAAATTTTGGACCATCCATAATCTTTCCACATTCTATTCCAAAAATTAGTGTGGTGTTGTCAGTGATAATATGCTAATACAAAGTATGCTTCTTTTAAAGTAAACTATCCAATGGTTTTCCTCCCCCACCGCATCATGTCATGTTTAGGAGAAAATCGTATCATTATACTATCAAGGATTTGATGGAATTCCTCCAATGGGAGAGAATACCTAGAGTGTTCCCAATCTCCTACTATTTTCCACTGTCTCCAACCATGCTCCTTATCAGAAATTTTCTAGAAGTTTTCCACTTTAAAGGCTCCTCGAGCTTTTTTTAATACTTTAATAGGTTGTGGCTTCTCATTTTCCTCTAATAGTGGATATTACTTCCATGAATCCTCCCAGAATAATGTAGTCCTTCCTCTTCTAATATCCCAGAATAAAAATTATTTCACCACATCCTCACTTTCTTTAACCCAATCCCATACCCCTAAACCTTTAATTCTTCCATCGAGTTGTAATATCTCGAATTGTGAATGTATAGACAAGTACTTATGAGACCATATTTGTTTCCGAATTGGGGACCTCCCTGAACCCATAGCCACTGAAACTTCATAACATAAGATCTGTTGATGAGGAGGGGGTATCAAAGACCCAGTTCTCCATTCTTTTTTCATGCAACCAGTTTATTCCACCCGACCAATGCCCACACACCTATTTTAGTAGTTTCTCTCCATAAAAAATTGCTCCAAAGAAATATTAATTGCTAAAACAAATTATTTGGAATGGGCATTACCAATAACTGGTAATTTGGTAATGATTTTAAAACTTCGTTCATCAATACTAGGCAACTTGGAAAGTTGAGTTCCTTGAAAGTCCAATTATTCACTTTAAAATGAGTTATTTCTATAAGTTCTTCCTAGGTAGAGACCTTGTTGTATAAAAATAGAAAAGGTATTCCTAAATACTTTGAAGGAAGGTGACCTCTATTAAAACCCAGGGTTCAGCTTAACCTGATGAACCATCTTTGGAAAATTGAAGATTTTTTTTCTTTGATTTGTTAGTGTTCACTATATTTACTGAGGCTTCCATAAAAAATTGTAAAATCCTTGTTGGGTAGCGGATCCCCCCATAGCAGGTTTTTGGGGCTTAAAGCTGAGTTTTGGTCAATGTAATGTAAAGACCCCGTGAAATGCGGGCGCGTAGCGCGAGAGTCTAGGGTTGTCTGCCCTAAAATAAATGTAATGTAATATAGAATGTGTCAGCCTACACATGGTCCACGAACCATGAGAATGTATAAATAGAGCGAGGATATAAGTGTAGAAGTAAGTTTTTAGTCTTGGTCTTAAGTGATATGGGTTTTGAATAGGGAATTCGATCTGAGTCTGTAAGTCCGAGTCTTGGGTTGTAGGAATAGGAAGAGGCTCTATAGCTATGTGTGCAGAGGTCTAGTAGAGTCCACAACTGTGTGCGCGGACCCCTGCAACTAAGTGCGCAGGGTGGAGTTGGGATTGTAACTGAACAGAGGTTTAATAAAAGATAAGTGGATTCTAAGATATTGTGCATCTGCTCATAGATCTGTGTGTTTATGCTTCTGTTATATTCTTATGCATCTCTCTATAGTTTATGATTGCACGCACTTGTTATGAATGTGGAATGATTGTTGAGAATATTGGGCCTAAGAAATTAATTTAAGATCTATAATAATAACACAGTAAGGATAAACGATGTTGATTGTGCTTGATGGCGAGCACAATCAAGCTACCCGTATTCAGAGGAGTAGGGAATGAGGATTTGGACCAGTTCTGGTTCGTGGTATGATCCTATAGCATGCTCACCAATGTGGCCTTCTTAATGTTGTCATCTGTGAGAGCTTCTACAGGAAGTCTGCAGGGGTTCTACAGGATGTTCTGGAATTTCTACAAGATGTTCTGTAATTTTGTACATGATGTTCAGAAATGGGATTTTGGAGAGTGGATGGAGGGAAAAAGGTGGAGGAATGAGTATGGAGGTGAGATAGGGGTGTGAGGAGGTTCAAGACTTGGTGGATGGAGTTGAGGAGTGATAAGGACGGTTGGATTTGTTCAAGGAGAGATAAGGTAATGCTACACAATAATATGGAAAGTAGGTCAACGTGAGGGAACATGGCAAAAGTAAGGCAAGAATCTGAAATGGAGGATGAAGTAGGTAGGATTGATGGAGAATGTGTATGTAAGGAGGGGTAACAGGTACTCTGCAAGTGGTTTTTCAAACTAAACAAACAAACACTTATAAAACCTATGACCTAATTACTTTAATCTATTCTGACCTAAGTAGCAGCAAAAGGAAATGAACAACAGTTTATTTGAAATGAAATGCATGAAATAACTTATGCAACTAAGCAATCATCAACTGAAGCATTTAACACTACTAATATCAACATCTGCAAATGAGGATTCCAACACTAAGAATTGCATGACAAAGCAAAACAACGTTTTTGTTGGCAGCAATGTCACCTTTGTCCCAGCTCACGATCCCACTGAGGGAGAGGTGAGATCAGAGGTGCTTGATGGCCTTTTTCTGGGGATATTCCCTGTTACTAATCTATCAACTAGATATGAACATAAAAAGCCTTTTTAATCATCGAACACAATCTAAATAGTAAAACAAGACTTAAATCTAAATAACAGATTTTATTCTAAGAATGCAGCAAAGACACATGAAAGTAAACAAAGGAGGTACTGGGCACTTGATATGGGCCCAACCCCAAGAGCTACAGCCTCTTAAGAGAGACTAGAGCTGGTGTAAAGCTGGATTCATCTTTATTGATCAAAAGAATAATTACATTCCAAAAACTGTCCACAAGGAAAACTTGAAAATGTGCTGAAATGCAGAGCTAAACTACTGCCTAAATAATGACTAAAATCGAACTACAAGCTAGCTAACTTCTGCCTACAAAGTGAATATTTACTGGCTAACCCAAATGAGGCCCTAAGCCTTCTTATTTATACAAATTAAGGAGCCTAATAGTCCTCCTAAACTTTAGGGACTTGGCTGCCCAAAACTTGCAGTTAACAGCAGTCCTACTTGACTTGCTTGGTTGCCCTTGTGATAATTGATTTGGTGGCCCTTGAACTCTGAGCTGATGGTGGAGAATTCGAGGTAAGGGCCCATAAATGAATGGGACACCTTCTTAAAAATCCTCTCCCTTGTTCTTCCACGAATTTAGCTGCCAAGTGCTCATTAAAACCTTTGATTTTGTCTCAAAATTGACCAAAACACTACACAAAGTACCCATTAGACTTGTTGGCATAATGACTAACCCAATTCACTCTATTAGCATAAATATAATAAAAAACATGTAATAAAATAATGAAAATGGTGGATTAAGTCGAATTAGGAGGTTGGATGAGCCCATATAATTATCCATTTTTGGGGCTCATCACCAGCTTCATTAACTAATGTGATGCTACAAATTTTTGAATGATAAGGGAGGGATGAATGTTGACAATCATCTGAAACCAAGATTCTATGGGATCCATATACTCTTGGTCATTTGATTCATGGGCAACATCTGGTGCATCATGTAAATCCTCAAATTTTCTTTGTTCATCCTCTAAAGTGCAGGCTAGATCAGGTTGGTGTTCTTCAATCTCTACTTCTGATAGCTTCTCCTCATCAAGAATGATCCATAGCTTCTCAGTATCCCTAGGAAGATCTTTTGGTTCTTCATGATTCTCTTCTTCTAGAGGAGTAGACCAATTTCTAATTGATGCCAAGATGTGTTCTTTCTGCGAAGCAGAGACCCTAGCTTCTGCCAAAATTTGAGATAGTTCTTTGAATAAAATCACACTTCCTGGCATTTTCCTGCTAGATGGAAAGTCTTGTCAACACCTAGATTGAGAGTGGGGGGTTCTTTTAGCACCTGAAAAACTCAAAAGATAAATTGTAGTAAAAAGAAAAAACCAAGATTGTAAACTAAGGAAATCACACTTGTGGAAATTAAATAACCTCTATTGCAAAAAAAAAAAAAAAAAGTAACACACTTTGCAGTAAAATAAATTTCTCATAAAAAAAATCAATTGCAGTAAGTCAAGCATCACACTTTGCAGAAAGAAAAATTACTCGTAAAAACTAAATTGTAGTAAAAGAAAGAAATCAGGCATCACACTTTGTAATAAAGGAAATCACTCATTTGCAAAAAGAAAAACATGGCTTGTGAGCTCTCTAGGAATGTCATCCAATATGCTTCAACAAGCAAGGGGAATCTCATTAATCTATAAATTCAATTGCGAAGGAAAGGGAAAAGCATGACAAATCGTTGAGGCCTTATCCTACAACGCCTCCCTGACAATGACGCCAAAATGTCAGACAATATAAATACAATATTTACACCAACATTTAATTTGTCAATCCAAGTAAGTAAACTTAGAGGCGTAGCACAATATATGTCAGAATATGACTTTAGGGATCTATCAAATAAAATCCAAGCTTTTGCAAGAAATTCAAAAGAAGCATAATTCAGGAAAAAGGAACAAGAATTTTCGAAAGTAAAGTAAACACACTCTGGGAATATACTTCTGGCTCCTTTTCTGGGTTGAGTTAATTCTTGCAGAAAGTCTCCCTCAGTTGTCAAGGGGACAAGGGAATGTAGGCCCCATTCAAATTGACAAACCGTTCAAGAAGTAAAGAATGCAATTCAAGAGATAAATGTAAAACCTCTTAAAAACTACTGTTATGTTGCAAAGATGAAAAGCATGAAACAAAACATAAGGAAACTTCTTTCTAATTAATCTAATGAAACCATTGAAAGCTTTTAAAAGAGATCTAAATTATAATGCTTCTCTGGAAATGATTCAATATTCAAGTTTAAGGAAAGTGTGTATTTGTGTTTGTTACAAGTTTTCCTTCCTATCCCGAATCATTGTTCATGCGCCACAACGACATTCCTGCATTGGAACGATCTTCCTGTACTGAAACGATGTTCCTGCACCGGAATTACATCATGTTTCTGCACTAAGTATATCGGGTTGAAGAAGCAGTCAATTATGATGAAGGTAGATAAATTTTTAACCTTAAATCATTCTAAGAATTCTTGTGAGAAATTCACTTGCCAATAAAACAATATGATAATCTTTCCTTATGCTAATCCTCACATTTGTTTATTAAGATTTAAAAAAATTAATGTTTTTCTTCTAAGTGTTGGAATCAATTTCGCATTTAAAAAAATAATTTTAAGGCAATCATGAATACTCTAATGGTATATGCTAAATCGTAATTCTTAATAAGCCATTATATCCTTGTTATGCAACAAAAATAACCAGAACAACGAAAAAGAAATTATGGCATAAAATTGAAAATCAAATGCCTGAAAAGAAAAGTCGTGAATTAAACTTGCAGAGCACACCATGCAAGTGAAGTAAAATGCAGAAGAATTCTAAGAGGTCCGAGGCAACGGACTGGCTGGTGGGACCAACCACCCAGCTCGTTGCCCTTGCAGCAGCTAACTCACAGTGCCAGCAGATTCAGAAGAAACATAAATGTAAGTAGAATGACAAAATGTCTATTAATCTCGAAGTCTTGTTACATCATGACTGAACAAGATACACTGTGCTCTAGTGGTCACCTCTAGGGATCATCCCACTGAGCACACAAGCTCCTCCCTTTCCTGCACAATCAAATCGATCCAGTGTTTTGCAAACAATGTGATTTACAAAAGATACAATGTCATCCCTCCACATCTGCGTAACTCGTTTATTTTATAATATTTTGAAATCCATTCCTTAGAAAGCAACATGGGGATTGAATCCAAACAAAATCTCATCAAATAGAATATCATTACAACCATTTCCCTATTGAAAGAATGAAGATTTGATACGAATTTTCGAAATATGGGTGTTTTCTCAAATTCTGGAAAAATTGGTATTTTTAACAAATTGCCTCCAAAGAACTCTTTGTATATCCTTAACCATTACGAATTTTAGAAATCTGTTTTTGACTTAGTCAATTTTCTATACTAGGACCAAAACCCATGTTACAAAATTTCTCTATTCACCTTCACCTGCATGGAAACCAAGGAAGAAGTTGGAAATCTGGAAATTGTTGCGAATTCGGGGTTGAAGCACTAATTATTCCATAAATCTAAGTCCATACGACCTCACTGTATGTTGACTTATGTGGAAGTGTTCAAACAACATTTTGAACAAAAACCTCTTTCATATTTTCCTAAAAATGTGTCAATTTATAAGACCCCCAAATTAGTGCAGGAATGTTGTTGTAGAACTGAATTGGTGCAGGAATGTTGTAAAATCTGAATTGGTGTAGGAATTCGATGCATGGTGCAGGAATGTTCTCTGATACAGGAAGGTGAATGCAGAACCAAGGCTTGTTGGAATATGAATAAAAACATGATCAACTCAATTTTAATAGTAAAGGTCCATGTCAAGCTATCAAAGCCAACAACAGTAGTATCTCTTTTACTACTAGTACAAGAACCGCTGGTGAAAGAACTACTAGTACAGGAACTGTTGGTACAAGAAATTTTGGTATAGGAATTATTGGTGCAGGAACTACTAGTGCAGGAACTACTGGTGTGAGTATTAGAGTCGGCCTTGTCAGTCCTCCGTCAGAGATCAAAACTCTTTCTGCATCTCATTTTTAGGTGTCTCGCTCCATTCACTCAGCTGCATTCTGCTAGAGGCATGCCATAATCTGACGGAAGGGTCTTGTCAGTTCATTCCCCTCATGTCTTGTACCTGCTAGCTTAGGTATTTTCATCAAATTTATTAAAATCCATGACAATAAATGTTTGATATTTTAATGGACAAGACTCATTTCAGTCATTAGGTCTAGGGTTCGCAAATTGTTGTTCTCAAAGTGCTTCAATAATACTTGCAGGCCAGAGGAAGGTTCAATAATTCACTCAAATGATGTTTCTGAGCAAGAAAAGATGAATTTTGGAAAACTGAGAGAGGCTTTGTCCACAATAGGCCAAGGAAGAAAAACCTCCTTCACTTTTTACACAGGTGTCATCGTTTTAGAGAAATAACAAAAATACAATTGCCTCAGGAGAATTGATGCACCTCTAAAGTGACCTTGGGAAACTCAAGTTTTCTCCTAGCTTGGTTAGCCAAATGACTTGCTTGATGAGTAAAGTAATAACTAGACACAAATATATTTCCAATGAGCTATCATGAGCTCAATGTGGAGTTGAGGAACACCTTCAAAAGTTGACTGCAACAGCACTCTGCCTTGAGGCAGCCTCATTGGGCACATTTTGACGAGTCTTGGGAGATTTTATTTTTGACAGGCCAAATGAATTTTGAATTGCAAAATTCAAGTTGGGTTAGAAAGCATACATAACTACCTTTCCAACGAGCTATCCTACACCCAATTTGGACTCCGGGAAGGCTTTCCAAAGTTGCATGGAAAAAGGCGCGGCGCATTGGGAGAAATTTTCCAGTGTAAATTTACACTGGCGCAGTGCACATGGGAGGCGCGACACACTGGGCTAAAAGGCCTGAATTTCATTCAAATCTTCCTCCAAATTGAAAATTCTTCATTCCACAAGTAGTTAAAGCCTCCATTTTGGTGTTTCATCCAATTTTGTGCTAGGGTATGGTGGTCTATGAATGCTAATGATTCAAATAAAAATTCAACCCTTTCATTTTGAATTCATCACATGTAAACTGCTGCCTAGGGTTTCAAAACTTGTTTGCCACCAAGGTTAATATTTTCCATTATTTATCTTGTTCTTAATTCCCTTTGTTCCTTGACTCCATTGTTCCCCATCCCCTAAATTTACTAAACCCTTATCCTAAATTCCCTTTCCCAAAACTTTCAAAGGTGAAACCCTAAACCCTATCCCACACATAAAACCCCTCACAACCCTCCTATATTTCCAAAACAAATCTCTCCCAATAGTCCCTAATCCCTCACTATTTTTCCCTCCCCTTACTGTCTCTCATGTCATTATTTTCTCTTGGTGGCAAAGGTCAAGCACATCATCAAAGGCATTACAAGATAGTGTGACATATCAACACCTATTTGTCCAAGACAGTTTGTCCACCAGCAGACATGACATCTGATCCGTCATATGATCATGAAGAAGAGACACACAGTGATTCGCTAAGAAAGGTACATGCACCCAGGAGGCCTCATAGAGGTGGCAAAACATCCGTGAAGACCAGCAGGCTGCCCAACGAAGCCTAAATGAGAAGACACCCATTCAATAGGAGATAGAGGCTGATTGAGAGAATTGGCTCGAGAGGATCAACATCCACTTAGAGGAGTTATTGGCGAAAGCAAACAAGGACATGTACATGCTCAGGCACATGAAAAACCATTATTGGGCACACAATCATGTTTGCAAGGCACAAATAAGGAATTCAAAGGCAAAACTAAAGAAGGCAATAAGCAAGCAAAAGAGGAAAAGGGAGCATGTTCATCTTCAGATATTGGCCGAAGCCTCTTTAGCTAAACATGACACTTGATGGAGAAGCTCTAGCCCAAATTTCAAGAAATTTAGGGCATTTTTGGCATTTTGACAAATTTTGGTACAAAAGACAGGGTTTTTCTCCCTTATGATAGGGAGCTCCAAATCACGAAAGGTTTACATTTTTGGATTCAGCATGAAAACTCATGACTGCTAGTGCATGGCCAAGAAGTTTGGGCAAGTTTTGAGTCCCCAGGAGGTCAAAAACACTCAAAAAATGACCTCTCTACCCCTATTTTGACACACACGAAGCAGTCTTGGGAGATTGAAGTTTTGGAGGGGCAAATGAGCAACAAATTTAGAAATTCCACTTGGGTTTGAAAGTAGACAAGTAGGGCTTTCTAACAAGCACACGTGGGCACAATGTGGACTTCAGCAAGTACCTCAAAATCACCTCCAAAGTGGCGCGATGCATATAGTTTTGGGCGCGGTGCACAGAGACCCAAAGGCCAAAATCACTTCCGCTCCGTGAAATTTCGATTCTCGATTTTCTCCAAGTGGGCCCGCTCATTTACACTACATTTTTCCCGTCACCTAAGGAAAATTTTAAAAAGTATTTTCGCTAAAGGTTGGCTTCTATCCAAGTGGCAAAAGGAAGGCGAGCAGTCACCCACCAATCTACGCTATAGTTTTGTCATTTTTGTAACGCTGCACCTATTACTAATGGTTGGCTTTCCATTTCTAGTTTGTAATGATTTGAAACACTCCCCAACTTTGGGTTTTTCCATTTCCTAATGGCAAAGTCGATTTATTGTATGAAAAACTATTTTCAAAGGGTTGGTTGTAGTTTCTAGGAAACGGTGGGAGAGAAACTCAGTCACTCATTATACATTTTGACAGGGAATTAATAAAATGATGCAATTCTGATTCATAAGATTCATGTGGTATGATGTTTAGCAGATGTTTCTTCTTTTTGTTTCATATGTGTATTTGTTATGTTTTATACAGTCCATTCATAACCATTTCCGGTTGAATGCTTTAAAGTAAGAAAGGCGAAATCTAGTTCACTGCTCTGCCTCGGTAAGGTATTCATGCTGTGTGTTTATTCTTCTGTTTGAAAAGGATTCATTTGCTATGCCCTTTTCAACCTCTTAATAGTCTTTCCATTCCATATTACTTCAATCTTACTGCTAAACCTCCTGCCTATCTTGCCTCACAAAATATTCTGTGTCCTTGATTTAATTTCCCAGCTCAGGTGTTCCTTTGGTCCCTTACAGCCCATAAATTTCAGTCATTCAAAAATCACCTTTTCCACATCTATTTACTAGCCTAAAATCAATATTCATTGTAAGTCATCTCAGACCATATTGTTTATTTATTCACTGAGCATGACACGGAGAAAGCCCTCTCCTGTTCTGGTAGGGCTAACTACCAGACTGAGCGTGGTTTGTGGTTACCCTGGATTTTTCCTTCTTTTAGCCTAAGGCAAATTTAGGTGCTAACATAGTGCCGACTCCATTGGGGAACAAAATGGTTTGCTTGTAGATTGTCTTGCCCTAGGACATATCTCAAGTTCAGATCTGATGGTTGATGGTGGACAACGATCAGAAAGAAGACGAGTGAAATCATTCACCCGACGACTCCATTCACTGAAGAACCCAGCAATCGGTGCTTCATGGTGACTCCACTAGAGGACTAACTCTTTCTCTGCGAGAATGGAAGGATCTTACACAAAGTTCGGGTATCCAAAGTGGAATGGTATTCAGGACCTACTCTGCTTTCTTGTGAATTACTTCTTTTCTATTCTTGAAGCTGTCTTGAAATTTTTTCAGAACTTGTTGTATGATAAATGTGATCAAAATCTTCAATCGACCTGTTCAAAAAGCATAAATACTAAGTTTCCCTTTGATCCTAGCCTCCTTACTTTTCCTACATATTATGATGATTCTCTGCAAAGTGATGAGCTTAAAGAAAACAAAACTGATACCATAGCTCTTGTATATATTCCTACAGCTGTTATAATCCCAGATAGGTATAAACCTCTTGTTTTACCTTATGTTCTTCATGCTTTCCCCAAAAACTATGATTTATACTTGCCAAGATTTGACGGTGAATGTAAGAAGGTCAATGCTGAGAAACATGTGCAGAATGTTGAGACTTTTCTAGACCTTTTTGAAATTGATGAAGAAGATGTCAGTATAAGGCTTTTTGCTCTTTCTTTGCAAGGCAAATTCAAGAGTTGGTTCAAAGCCCTGCCTGATGTAAGCATCACAGATTTACAACAGTTCATCAAAGTTTTTCTTGACAGGTGGAGGATCGGACATAATGTGTTCCTTATCATAGAAGAGTATAATCAGCTGAAAAGACTGCCAGGGGAGACAGTACAACAGTTTTCAGCCAGATTCAATCAAGTTTATTATTCAATGTCGGTTGATATAAGACCCCCTCCTGGATCTGCTCTCTTGCACTACCTGGGTGTAATATGGGGTACCGAGGGAGGTACCCAAGGGGGGTAATATGGGTTACCGAGGGAGGTACCGAAGGTAATAATGTAATAATGGGATGGGCCATAGCAATAAATAAGGTGGTTAACCCATGTCATGTAAGGGACCACAAGTAGTTAATAATAATGTAAGGGGCCCATGGTATTAGTTGATGGTATGAGGAAACCATGGTAATGATGCATGGTATTGTATGTATGAGGCCTATATAGAGGCTAGAGACTCCACATGGAGGGATATGAAGAGAAGTATGCTTGTATGAATAGACATATGGCTTGTGGAGTATTCTCCTTCCTTAAGGAGTGAATGTATGGTGTTGCCCTACCTTAAGGGTTTGATCAATAAAGAATCATTTAATATTATTTCTGGGTTTATTTGCATGGTCTTATATTTTCATATCAGATCTATAATATTTTCGGGTTAGATCCAAAACAAGTGGTATCAAAGCACTTTCTTGGGCACAAAAGTGGAGAATTTTTTTTCATTTTTGCAGGATTTCAGGGGCGGCGAGTTTGCAGATCAGATATATACATTTTGGTGCAATATATGAAAAATCTAATTGCATATCTGGATGCTATGTGAAAAAATACCCGATTTCAAAAAAAAAATCGGCTGAATCGGAGTCCGGGTGAAGGAGATATCGCTGATCTAAAAATCAGTAGGGTTGTAGAGAATTTTTCGGGGCAGCAAATTTGCGGCGCAGATCTAGACCTCTTGGAACCCGATATGCAAGATCTAATTGTAGATCTATAATCTTTGTGAAAAAACACCTAATTTCAAAAAAAAATCAGTTGAATCGGAGTCCGGATGAGGGAGATATCGTTGATTTAAAATCAGCACTTTTTTCATAAATTTTGGGTGACGGTAGGAGAGTAGCAGCGCAGATCTGTAATTCCAGTACCTGGATTAGGATTTCTATCACATGGGTAGATGCAGAATGATTGTTCTATTTCTAAAAATAGGTCATAATAGGGATTCTGAGCAATATTGATGAAACTGTGACAATTTCAAATTTTAGCCTAGTAAGTGAATTTTTTCAAACCTTCATGGCTTCGAGCCAGGAATTTTTTATAGGAAACGATGATGGTCCTACTATTGAAGAATTCATACAAAGATACAAGTCCAGATATGGGACAACAACATGTGGGACATTTTGGAAGTTTCAAATGCTGTCTAATATGAAAGGTGAGGCTCAAAAATGGAAATTATTACTTGACTACGACCGGTTGACCAAAATTTTAGATGCCGAATTTGAAAAAGTCTTTTTGGACAAATGGTCTCAGGCTAGGAAAAAGGAGAATGAGACACATAAGGGGTTAATTCCTATTGGTATATCCTTATTATAGATTCATGGATTACTTAAGAAAGAGAAGATCATTGTTTCTATCAATCCTAGTTGTAAACATAATTTTATCAGTGTTAATTTGGCCAAAAAATTGCAAGTCCCAGCAAAACAAATTGAACATACACAGGTTGATAATGAGGATGTTCAAGTGTA